>CM022303.1:66791600-67005772 GCA_011799875.1 Thinopyrum elongatum
CATCTGGATCGGGATCTCCCGATCCCGTCAGCCCCGTCGCCGACGCCGCTCGCCGACGCCGCCCCGTCGCCGCCTCCCCCTCGTCAGCCCCCACCTCCCGATCCAGATCGGGATCGGGATCGCGGGAACGACCCCGTCGCCCTCGGTCGCTGCCCGACCGCGCCGCCTCGCCGTCGCCGTTAGACGCCGCCGCCCGGAGCCCGCTCTCCCTCGCCGGCCTGCTCCCTCGAAGCCGCTCGCCCCGACGCGCCCGACCGCGCCGCCTCGCCCTCGCCGCACGACGCCACCGCCCGGAGCGCTCCCTCGCCGGTCTGCCTCGTCTACGTCGCCGCTTTGTCCCCGCCGGCCTGCCTCCCCATCGCCGTCGTCCCCGTCGACCACCCCGACCCCCGCTGTCCCGTCCCTACGGATCACGGTGAGGCCTCGGGCCTCTTCCCCCCTCTCTGCTCCCGCACCTCGCCGCGCGCACCGCGCCCCCGTGCCGCCGCTCCGCCCGCGCTCGCCTGCTCGCGCACGCGCCCGCGCGCACCGCAGCCTCGCCGCGCTCTGCCGCACGCGCGCGCGCCGCCCACTGCCATCGCTCGCGCGCCCGCGTCGCTCCTCGCCGCCAACCGCCCGCTCCGGCCCCCCCCGCTTCGCCTCCGCGCGACCGCCGCCCACTGCCGCTCCAGCCACCGCGCTGCCGCCCGCGGCCGCTCCAGCCACCGCGCCGCCGCCCCGCCTCCGGCCCCGCCGTGGCCTCGCCGGCGCCCGCGCCCGCCGACCGCCCGCGCCCGCCCGTGCGTCCCCTTTGGGCACCGGACATGTCCGGTCCCGAAAGGGGCACGCCCCGGACATGTCCGCCCCTGGGCCACTGCCCAGTGGGGCCCGAACCCCTGTGACGCTGACGAATGGGGCCCACGGCCCAGAAACAGTTTTAAGAAAATAGAAATAAAAATAAATAATTAAAATAATTAAAATAATTAATTAATTAATTAATTAATTAGTTAATTAATCCTGATTAGGTTAATCTAATTAACTAATTAGTGTTAATTAAACAGTAATTAGTAATTAACTTAATTAACTGCTGACGTCAGCATGATGTCATGCTGACGTCATCAATCACTGTTTCGGATAATGTTGAATTAAATAATTAATTAAAATTTCAGAAATTAATAAAAACTTTAGAAAATCATATCTTTTAAACCGTAACTCCGATGAAAATATTTTATACATGAAACTTGCTCAGAACGACGATACGAACCCGAATACATCCTCCGTATTCCCGTCAGATGCCCGCAGCTATGAGAACGTTGAACAATTAGACCGATTTCGATAAATGAATAGTGTCCAACCCTAATTAAATAAATCCGAATAAATTCCTAAATTAACTAAATCGCTTAGTTAGGTTGTATTTCACCCTGGCCCTGCGTTTAGACATGTCATGCATCCCTGTTGCATCATTGCCGTGTGTTTACTGTTTCTTCCCCCTCTTCTCTTCGGTAGACTACGAGACCGACGCAGCTGCTGGTGCCCCGACCGACTACGTTGTTGACGACCCCTACTTGCCAGAGCAACCAGGCAAGCCCCCCCCTTGATCACCAGATATCGCCTATTCTTCTCTATACTGCTTGCATTAGAGTAGTGTAGCCTGTTACTGCTTTCGGTTAATCCTATTCTGCTGCATAGCCTATCATTGTTGCTACTGTTGTTGATACCTTACCTGCAATCCTAAATGCCTAGTGTAGGATGCTAGTTTGTCATCAGTGGCCCTACATTCTCGTCTGTCTGCTATGCTACATTATTGGGCCGTGCTCGCCACGGGTGGCGATTGCGGATATGAATACTACTTATTACATGTGACATCAGATGGATACTAAAGTCGGGTCGGCTCGTGGAGCACCCGCAGGTGATTCACGAATGGGGGCTGAAAGGATTGGCCTCCTCGACGGCCCCCTAAGTGACTCTTTGTTGTGGAGCGGCAGGGCAGGTTGTGACCACCTAGGAGAGAGGTGGGCCTGGCCCTGGTCGTCGTCCGCGGTGATCTCATAATAACACGTTTAACGAGATTGGATATTTGATCTGAGTCTGGCCACTGGCCTATACGCACTAACCAACTACGCGGGAGTAGTTATGGGTATCCCGGCGTCGTGGTATCAGCTGAAGCCTTCTTGACGTCAGCGACTGAGCGGCGCGCGCCGTGTTGGACCGCGATAACGTAACCGCCATGATCGTGTGGGTTGCTAGGTCTGCTCGCGGCCGCGTACGCAACGTGCAGGAGCGCACTGGGCGATGGGCCCAGACCCCAGAGTGCCTAGGATTAGTCCGGCGTGCTGACCTCTCTGTTGAGCCTAGGTGGGGCTGCGACGTGTGGATCTTCCGAGGCCGGGCATGACCCAGGAAAGTGTGTCCGGCCAAAGGGGATCGAGCGTGTTGGGGAATATGTGGTGCACCCCTGCAGGGAAGTTTATCTATTCGAATAGCCGTGTCCCTCGGTAAAAGGACGACCCGGAGTTGTATTCCGACCTCATGACAACTAGAAATGGATACTTAATAAAACACACCCTTACAAGTGACAAATATAACCCGGTGGTCGCTCTCTCGCATGGTGGCGACGAGAGGATCGACGGGTAGGATTATGCTTTACGTTGTTGTTTGGTTAACTTCCAACTAATCTCTTCTATTGCTTCAAGATGAAGGCTGCCAGAAGCGTAGTCTTCGACAGGACTAGCTATCCCCCTCTTATTCTGGCATTCTGCAGTTCAGTCCATCGATATTGCCTCTTTACACATATACCATGCATATGTACTATAGATCCTTGCTTGCGAGTACTTTGGATGAGTACTCACGGTTGCTTTCCCCCTTCTTTCCCCCTTTCCCTTCTTGCTGGTTGTCGCAACCAGATGTTGGAGCCCAGGAGCCAGACGCCACCTTCGACGACTACTACCACCAGGGCGGAGCCTACTACTACGTCCAGGACGCCGACGACCAGGAGTAGTTAGGAGGATCCCAGGCAGGAGGCCCTGCGCCTGTTCGATCTGTTGTATCCCTGTTTGTGCTAGCCATCTTATGGCACCTTGTTTAACCTATGTCTGTACTCAGATATTGTTGCTTCCGCTGACTCGTCTATGATCGAGCATTTGTATTCGAGCCCTCGTGGCCCCTGGCTTGTATTATGATGCTTGTATGACTTATTTATGTTTTAGAGTTGTGTTGTGATATCTTCCCGTGAGTCCCTGATCTTGATCGTACACGTTTGCGTGCATGATTAGTGTACGATTGAGCCGGGGGCTCCACAGGAGCTCATCGAGAAGGTCCCCTATCTCTCCCCTCTTCTCCTCCCCACGCCTCTCCCTCTCTCTCTGATTTGATTCAATTCGAGTTTGCTGACATGGTTCATGTATTCGTCAAGTTCGTGCTACTGTTGCAGAAGAAATCAACATGCCTATAGAGGGACCTGATGGAGGAGGTGGAGAAGGAGGTCTTCATGGCACGCTGTATGGCTTAACCCCACTACCGGCGCTGATCCAACCTAGTATACGGGACAAGGACCGCTCGCCTCTCTCGATTTGCTCTCCTTTCCTACGCACTTCATCAACACCACGGCCAAGCCAGCCCTCAAGCAAAGGTATGGTTTTCATACCCACCAAATCTCAACCTATATTGTTTGTTTTGTTTCTTCATCATCCAACCCCGCAACTTGCAATTGTTCTGATATATGAAACGTTTTGGTTCAAGCTATTTGTATGTATGTGTATGCTCAGACTAAAACCGGATGAACTCTCCCTTCTGGATCTTAATTTATGCTACGAATAAATATGCAGTAGCAATCCCATCTAAGAAAAAATGACACAAACCCATGCAAATCACTAGCACCAAGTTAAGTGCACATTCCAGTAAAATCTTATCAGTTAATGTTCTTGACAAAACTTCTATAGACCTGAAAGCGGTGGAATATAGTATTTTGTTGATAAAAGAAGTGCTATCTAGGCCATCTGTTCATTTTCGGCTGCTTAATAACTATTAGCTTGATGTCTGGACTTGCTAACTCGCAATTGCTCTGCATTTATTGCCTGTGCATAAAGCTTACCATCAGTAGCAGTTTTAAGTTTTGGTTTTGTTAGGATTTAATCTTGGCTGTTAACCTTCCATGAAAAGGATTTGCATGCTTTCACAATGGCTTGATGGGTGGACTTGCTGATTGCTCTGTAATTATTTCTTGTGCTTGAGACCTACTAGGAACAGCATTTTAAGTTCTTGTTTTGTTAGAATTAATCTTGGCTTTTCATCTTCGAATCCCTTTCCTTCCCTGAAGCTCTCTTGGTTGGTTTCCTCATGTAGGTACACACGAGACACCCAACATCACCAGTGAGGTTGCTGGGCACAAGTTTGTCCACCCAAGCAGCTCTGCTATCTCCCGGGGAGGAGGTAAGCCTTTGCTCTCATTCTCTTTGTGCGCATGGTCATTGAGCCATGCCAAAACCTATTGCTTTGGCTTGTGGTGATGCCTCTTTCCATTTTGCGAGTAATATATGTGAACTGCTCCTATAGCATTGCCTTACAAGTTATCGTGATGTTAGTTTGGTGGTATTTAGTCTTGCTATTGTATGGTTCATGAGCTCAGATGGGATTGTACAATCAGTATCTTTCCAGTTAAATTGCATTGGTGTCACTTTTTTGTTTGCAACTTGAAAGATTAGTGTAATAGAAGGCAATTCTTGGCTGAACTATAATGTTTATTTCCAAGCTAAACATGTTATAAGGTAAGCCATCATGTTGAATTCAAATACACATGGCTATACATATCATGATCTGAATGATCTCCTTAATCTGGGTTGCCTTCTCTTCACGTGCATAGTTGGTCTGTTTAAATGAAGCTTCTTGGCAGCTACATGTCTTGTTAAAAAGTGATTTTAAAATATAAATAGAAGATAGAAACTAGAGAGATGGGAGATTTGGAGAGTGATAGCTACTGTAAAGACAAAGGGGTTTATGTTCCCTATTTCTCTTATTCTCTCATAATGCTTGTTGGCCATACACTCGAGTAGAATTATAAGTTCCTGTCAGAGTTAATCAATATATTTAGTTTCTTTTCTATGAGATGTCCAGCACTACTCTCTATAGTAGTATAGAACCTTAGCTGAATCCTTCTCCCTGGAAATGTGAGAACAAAGGCCGAATGTTCTCTGGCAATCTATTGCTTGGTCTTGTAGATATGTAAAACTTCTTTCTGATCATGTTTATTTCAGCAGTTGTAGGTTTCTCAAATTGCATCCTATTGATAATCCTATGTATGCAGATGGAGACACAAAGTTATGTAGAAGCAACCATGAGAGCTGGTAGCAGTCCCCACATCTACAAGGTATTGCAGATTCTTAGAAGGTATTGACCACTCCAGTTAGGACCAAAAAGCCCTCGCGTCGCCTCCCCTCGCGTGGCGCCAGGGGCCCCCGATCCCGCGCCGCCAGCCCTCCCCGCTCCTCCATCCCCAGCCGCCGCTGCCACCAGCAAGGGCCACGGTGGCGGTGAGCCCTACAGATCCAGGGCGGGTGGTCGCCGCGGCAGAACCTGTGGGGCAGAGGCGGCGTCTCACTCGGGGAGGCCGGGGGTGGCAGTCAGGGTGGCGCCCCTACCTTGATTTCTAATGATTTTTATTTAGGTATATACGTGTAAGAGCAACTCCAACGCGCGGACCAAACGGACACGTGTTTTGTCAGACTTTTGTCCATTTGGGACGTGCTATGCGTAGATGCAGGTTGCGATCTAGAATACATGAGATGTATGGGTGTTGCACAATATAATTAGGTAGTAGATGAGTTCTATTACTGAAAATTATTTGTGCGGGTAGCAGATGAAATCTGTTACCCGATATTCTTGTTGCTTCCCTGGAATTTGCATATTTCTGATCTTGATAACAGCATGGTGGAGTTTCAATGTTCTGGCAATCCGCGATCCTGATTGATCAACGAAGTGCTAACAGTTCATTGAATTCCATCGTAGTTAAAAAGAAAGATGAAATTTCGCAGACGAAAGGGCAATGTAGATATGATCTGCACGGGGGTCATGCGTATGACGAAGTTCAGTATGGGGCTCGAGATTTTATTATCTCGTGTCTCATACACCCCGCGATGTTAATCTAGCGACTTGGATTATCATACTTGATGATGGACGTTGGTAGCTTCGGTTTGTTTCGAAACCTTAGAAGCCACGTAAAACAAGTTTTTGCTGAACCGATTAGAGGAGTCTAACTTGGTTTTGCAGGAGGGTTTGCATGTGCATGTGATGTGGTATAGCAGTGCTCATAATAATTTGATTATGTATGAGATGACTATATAATGTAAATTGATTAACATGACCTGTGTGTCATGATTCGGCATGATGGCTGGAGCCATATGATTGTCACTTTATTGACCTGCGTGTCAACCTTAAGTAATGCATTATTTTATTAGCTATAGAGATAGCAATATTATCTGGTGCATCGACAAGGTGGTGGCAATCTTCGCGAAGGTGAACACCGACGCGAATGCCGAAGACGAAGAAATACAAGACTTCTCCGTCAGAAAGGGCTATACCATATCATGCTTTTATGAATTGCTTGAGATGTTTATCCCTTATGATGCACCCTTCTTGATTGTGCGGTAGTCGCTTTTTATTAGGGTGATCTCTCACAAAAATATCAAGTAGTTAGTGTTCTCCCAAGTGTAGCACCGTCACGGCACCTAACTTTTCGGGGTATCACAGGATCTCCCTGGGTACGAACGATTAGGGATGTGTGAGGCGGGTGAGTTGAGACCTCGCAGCAAGATCACTTGGTTGTCTTGACGTTCTGGAAGGATCTCCCTGAGCTCGGAACACGCCCATCGAAAGATGAACAAGAGTCACATAGAGATGTGATCGGCAAGTTTGCCTACCGATTGAAGTTCACGCCATCAGTGTTCATCTCGTTCAATGGCGTTGAATGGAAATGCGGGTCTTGTATCAGTCACAATCAATTATGAGAGATATTGATTTGAGTGGGAGCGCACTGTTGAATTAACATCTTTAATTCTCAGTGCAATTAATTATGAACTTTGTCTAAGTGTGATTTGCGTAATAGTTGTCGAATAATGGCTCGCGTTTCCACCTTCCCTATTAAAATTGAATAGCTGTTAAATATCTGGTTAAAACTTTACGGTTGGTAACGTAATGTGAGGATTGTCCTCAAGAGTGCCGAGAAGGACTTTGTCCTATCGCATACTTTGGTATTCTCTCGCTTATGCTATGGATCATATGACTCTCGTCCTTCGATCCAAAAGCTAGAATTCCATTTCAGTCAAGTGCAATACATTTGCTTCCATGAGACCCGAACTTCGAAAGTTTGGATAGTTATGTGATATTCATGGAATCTGAAAATCATTTTCAGAGACAGACAAAGGCTAAAAGATATGAGATATCCAAAGCAACGTTTGTTTGCAAACTATTAGTAAAGGAGTTTACTATGCATTAGACTGATAAGAAAGGGATCCAGAAGAACGCTTGTCATATGATGAAAGGTGAATAAAACAACAATTTAAAGAGAAAGGAAGTATCCGAAGGGTGTTAGTGAAACTTTCATGCCTAGGAAGTCCAGGGCTAACACCACTCTTAAGTTGGGTGCTTCTTCTGAGAGTAGGAGAAATGCTAAAAGTTAAACTGTTAGAAGTATAATGACAATAAGAAAGAAGACAGGAATATCCAGCTCATGTATGAATGTCATACAAGTTTTTGATGTATAGAAAGCTGGTCAAAGATATAGTTCTTGAGAATTATGATTAAATTGTTAATCACTGATTCTTGGGTATTGTGAGTTAATCACAAAGATACCCACTCGATTGCATTCTATTGCAACTCGATGTAAGAACTACTATGGCCTGAAAGACTAGCCAGGGACGAGGTTTAGGTATACACAGGGAACATAGTAAATGTTACTATACCTTCCATCGGTGTATTCCCTATGTATTTACTTTCATAATTCATTTTGGAGTTTCATACACTCTAGCCCTTTGCATAAGGAATCTTGCAAAAAGGTTGTTCATAAGAGAACTTTTTATGTTCGATGTTATGATTAACATAAGGGCCATACTTTCATTGAGAATGAGATGTATGTTATGAATAATGATAATAATATATTACCTCTGTTTTTACTTTCATAATTCATTTTAGAGTTTCATACACTCTAGCCCATTGCAAAATGTTTGTTGCAAAAGGGTTGTTCATAAAAAGAACAATTGTTGTTCAGTATTATGAATAACATGAAGGGCCATGCTTCCATCCAAGATGGGACGTATGTTATGAATATTGATGGTAATATGATACATCCATAACACTGACACTAAATGTCGCAATACTAAAAGAATACCACACAAGTGTGGCACTGCATTTGGTCACATTGGAGAAACCCGCATGGAAAATTCCATTATGATGGATTTTGAAGTCGTTTGATTTTGAATCATCTGACACTTGCAACTTTTCTCCGAAAAGTGAAGTGACTGAAATACCGTTCACAGGCCATAAGGAACGAACAACAAACTTATTGGTGATCATACATTTGATGTGTGTAGTTCGATAAATGTTGCAAGTAGTGGATTTACTATCTTTAGAAATGACTCAAGTTGATATATGGATATTTGCTTGATGGGACGTAAGTCTGGATCTTTTGAAATCATTCGAAAGGTTTTCAAAAATGAAGTAGAAGTTATTGTAACAAGAAAATTATGTTTCTACAATTCGATTGCAGAAAGGAATATTTGAGTTACAAGTTTAGCGAATGTCTGATGAGTTGTGAAAGGGGTTTCATAGCTTGCTCCTCCCGGAACACCACTGCAAGTGGAAAGTCCGTGAAGATGTAATCGAACCATTTATGACATGGTAAGATCAAAGATGACATAAATAAATTTTCCATTACCCCTTTTAAAGAGTGATGCTTTAGAGACTGCGGCTTTTACACTGAAAAGAGCTCCATCAGGTCTGTTGAAATGACGCCATGGTATGGTACGCCCAACCATGTTATATCTTTTCTTAAACATTTGGAATATGGGGCTTGTGTAAAAGGTTACAAACCTATTCCAAATCAGACAAGTGCTACTTTGTAGGTTATCCCAAGTAATTGGGTATTCCTCCCTCACTATACCGCGGCAAATAGGTTTGCCACAAAGAATGGTATGCTTTTTGAAGAAAATGGTTCTTTAAAAAAGGTGAGTGGGAGAATAGTGCAACTCGACGAGATAAACAGTATCTTCGTCATCAGATCAAAGGAAAGAGACCTTGGAAGTAATTCCGGGTTTTCCTACTGCGACTGATACGGAAGTCTCTACAATAAAATGTATGGACTTCGGTCGAACTTGCAGCTGAACCACGTAGGCAAAAGCTCGTGCAAACCTCTCAGGTGCGCAAGCGAGATATTGTTGTTAGACAACAATATACCTACGATACACAAGGAAGCGTTGATGGGCCCTGACTCCGGAATTGGCTAAATGCCAATACAACCCGAGTTAGTTTCCATATAAGTGATTCAAGATTAAAACCTTGATACACCTTTCGGAAGACTTAGAGTCTAACGAATATTTATGGAACTTAAAACTGATACGAATAAAAATGTTTTATCCATAAAGCTCGACTTGTTGCAATAACAAGTTCAAGGAGTTGACTACGATAAGGTTGTTTCATCGTAGCGATGCTTAAAGTCAGTTCGGGTTGAACTAACAATTAATACATATTTCAATCATGAGATATGAAACAGGGATGACAATAGGATTTCCATCTGATGGAAATGAAACCAAGGACTTGCATGTGTTACAGTCCAAGGTATTTTGTCAATCCAGAGGATGCTAGTAAGTATGTAAACTTCAGAGTTCCAGCAATGGACAGAAGAGAGCAAAATGGAGTTGGAATCTTCGTGTTTTGATGAAATAGTCAAAAGGGGTTTGACTTCATCAATGGGTAACGAAGATGCTTATGATTCAAGAAAGTAAGTGGGAGCATAATAAAATTTCGAAAAACATTGTGTGCTTGACACATTGTTAATTGGAAATAAATTTCTTGACACGAATTAGGACTTCATTTGAAAATAGTTTTTCGATGAAGTGCTTGGGCTAAATAGCCTTTATATTAGGCATGATGATCTATGGAGATAGATTTACCTAATGGGGCTGAGCAAAGATACATATTGACAAGATGCTAAAACCTTTTAGCATTAAAAACGTCAAGGAGTAATTCTTGCCGAAGTCATATGGAAAGAGTTTTTGCAAGACTCGGTGTCCCAAAAACCCTGATGAGCAAAATACATGATGGAGATTCCACACACCTTCATGTTTGGATTAATCATGTATTCCATGGTATGTAAAACAACCAGATATGTCCAATACTCCCAAAGTTGTTGCGAGTATAAATACCAAAGTGATCAAAAAGTACTGATCATGGGACAACAGTGAAAAAGGGTCATTGAGTACTATAGTAGCACTGATGACATGTTTTCTCGCAAGCGGAGATTATGAAGAGTTCGTTGTAAAAGCTTACATCGATACAGTCTTCATCAATGCTCCATGCGATTTTTGATTTAAGTTAGGGTTTTTTTTGTGTAATACACAATATGGTGGCACGGTAGTTGGAAATTGTTCCAAACAAGTTACTGTGGCGAATTCTATAACAGAGGCGAAGTATGTTGCCGCTTTTAAAAACGACAAAGAAGATGTTGAATCATATAGTTCATTCATGAACTTAGTATGGTTCCAAGATGGCTTTTGTAAATGGAACACTACTGTAGGTAGTTGCTCCATAAACTCAGTCTGAGGAATCCAGGTTCAACCTGTGATTCACATACATACAAAGCCAAGTCCACACAAAATATGAATTTTGTGAAAGCGTGAAAACGCGAGGATATGCAAAGATACACACGGAGCTGAAGTCGTCAGATCCGTTGGACATCAGGCTATACCACATGCGAAGCATATTTTACACCAATGTGCCATAGGTGTAAAGTGCATTAGCATTAACTAGATTATTGACTCTAGTGCAAGTGGGAGTCTGTAGGAGATATGCCCTAGAGGCAATAATAAATACTATTATATATCTCCCTGTTCATAATTAGGTTTATGTTCTATGCTATAACTGCTATGGTTCTCGAGTCTACAAATAAAACGAGGCTTGGAGGAAGACTCATATGCACATGTGGAATAATAAACGGTAAAATGTATTCCTAGTCTGGCCTCTAAGACTAGCTCAAGTGTTGCATGATGGTTCTGTTTTCCTGATCATGGGCATGTCTATGACAACAACTTTTGAGGGCACAATGTTAGGAGAACACTTGTGTTGAATCGACCCGAATTAATGTTATGCTATGAGATACTTTCGTCATGAGTTAATGGTTAATAACACAGAGATGGTTAATATTTGCATGATTCCTTAGACCATGAGAGTATCGAGTTTCTTCATGCTTGATTCATGAACTTTGGGGTTTGTTAAACGTCATCCGTAAATGGATGGCTATTACGGCGGCTTACGGGTTCATGGGAAAGTATGTCAAGTAACTAGATAGCTCGAGATTGGGATTTGCTCCTCCGACGATGGAGAGATATCTCTGGGCCCTCTCGGTGTTACGGTGTCCATCATCGTCTGGCCAGACACTGTGTGATTTGATCACGGGGATGCCGGAACACGTAACGAGAAAAGAGAACAATACCGGTAACGAGGTAACTGGCTTATTGGACAAGTTGTTGATCCACGGGAATGCCAACATGTCTCACCTCGGGTATTTGTAACATATCGCGAAGCAACAGGAATAGCACACGGCAACTGGAGGTTCACTCGAATATTCATTCGTGTGGGTATAGGGGTCAATATGGGTGTCCACGGCTCCGATGTTGATCATTGATCGGAAGGGGTTCCGTGTCATGTCTATACTTCACCGAACCTATAGGGTCACACGCTTAAGGGTCATCTATCTGCTGAATACTAGACAGGGAGTCTGAGAGAAAATCACCGAAAAAGTTTCGGACACCGAAAAAGTTTCGGACAGCGGAAAAGTTCAGCAGAGAGAGGTCACCGGATGAGTTCCGGTGAAACTGAAAAGTTGTTTCAGAGGATACCATAAAGTCAAATTGGTTTCAGCACATGCCCGATAATTCTTGGAGGGTGCCAGAATCATTCTGGAAACTTTTGGGAATTTTCTGGAAGAAAAACCAGACATGTTCCGGAGCTGCCGGAACCACTTCAGATGCTTTTCGCAGATGAAAATCACTAATCTGGAATTGTTCCAGAACGCGTTGAAAATTATTTCAGTGGGTACTGGAAATGTTCTAAGCCCACATAAATATTTTCAGTTCGAACGGACGCTGAAAAATGTCGTCGTGAATAGTGAAAGTGCTTTTTGGGTGGCTTCTTGGAGAAGCCACCTTGAGGGTCCTTTGGAATTTTTCCCCTTGGCTTCTTGGAGAAGCCACCCTTGGGCTTGGCCTATAAATAGGGGTGGAGGGGGCTGCCTAAAGACTCACTCCTTCTCACATAAAAGTGCCATTGCAATGATCTGGCTTCTCTCTCCCTCCCCGCGAAATAGTTTCGTAGAGCCAAAAGGCTGTCTGGGTTCCGATGGGAACTAGTTCTGGACGGCGAAGCCCTGCCGGATAGATGACACCGTATGTGTGCAACTCTGTAGAGAGGTCGTAGTTTCGATCTTAGTGCCCGAGGGGCTGTTCGAGAGTGCCTCCCGAAGGGCTGTCCAAGTGACGGTCCAAATTCTGTGAGTCCTCCCGAAGGGCTGTCCGAGTGACCGTCTGAGTTTCGAAGGTCCTCCCGAAGGGCTGTCCGCGACACTGTCCGGGGGACTGTTCAACCGCCTCCCGGAGGGCTGTCCTGGGCGCGGATGAGGGTATACATCCTCGCGGTTGGGAGGTTGTAAATCCTAGCTGCGGGGATCTGCACCGCCGATCGTCATCGACTCTACTTCCGCTGCGCTACGAGTCGGTAACGAAAATGATCAAACCTTGTATGCAGTCTCCATAGTGGTCCTGGGCTGGTGCGTAGGTCGGAAAATTTTTGTTTTCTGCTGCGTTACCCTACAGTGGCATCATGAGCCGTGCTATGCGTAGATGCAGGTTGCGATCTAGAATACATGAGATGTATGGGTGTTGCACAATATAATTAGGTAGTAGATGAGTTCTATTACTGAAAATTATTTGTGCGGGTAGCAGATGAAATCTGTTACCCGATATTCTTGTTGCTTCCCTGGAATTTGCATATTTCTGATCTTGATAACAGCATGGTGGAGTTTCAATGTTCTGGCAATCCACGATCCTGATTGATCAACGAAGTGCTAACAGTTCATTGAATTCCATCGTAGTTAAAAAGAAAGATGAAATTTCGCAGACGAAAGGGCAATGTAGATATGATCTGCCCGGGGGTCATGCGTATGACGAAGTTCAGTATGGGGCTCGAGATTTTATTATCTCGTGTCTCATACACCCCGCGATGTTAATCTAGCGACTTGGATTATCATACTTGATGATGGACGTTGGTAGCTTCGGTTTGTTTCGAAACCTTAGAAGCCACGTAAAACAAGTTTTTGCTGAACCGATTAGAGGCGTCTAAGTTGGTTTTGCAGGAGGGTTTGCATGTGCATGTGATGTGGTATAGCAGTGCTCATAATAATTTGATTATGTATGAGATGACTATATAATGTAAATTGATTAACATGACCTGTGTGTCATGATTCGGCATGACGGCCGGAGCCATATGATTGTCACTTTATTGACCTGCGTGTCAACCTTAAGTAATGCATTATTTTATTAGCTATAGAGATAGCAATATTATCTGGTGCATCGACAAGGTGGTGGCAATCTTCGCGAAGGTGAACACCGACGCGAATGCCGAAGACGAAGAAATACAAGACTTCTCCGTCAGAAAGGGCTATACCATATCATCCTTTTATGAATTGCTTGAGATGTTTATCCCTTATGATGCACCCTTCTTGATTGTGCGGTAGTCGCTTTTTATTAGGGTGATCTCTCACAAAAATATCAAGTAGTTAGTGTTCTCCCAAGTGTAGCACCGTCACGGCACCTAACTTTTCGGGGTATCACAGGATCTCCCTGGGTACGAACGATTAGGGATGTGTGAGGCGGGTGAGTTGAGACCTCGGAGCAAGATCACTTGGTTGTCTTGACGTTCTGGAAGGATCTCCCTGAGCTCGGAACACGCCCATCGAAAGATGAACAAGAGTCACATAGAGATGTGATCGGCAAGTTTGCCTACCGATTGAAGTTCACGCCATCAGTGTTCATCTCGTTCAATGGCGTTGAATGGAAATGCGGGTCTTGTATCACTCACAATCAATTATGAGAGATATTGATTTGAGTGGGAGCGCATTGTTGAATTAACATCTTTAATTCTCAGTGCAATTAATTATGAACTTTGTCTAAGTGTGATTTGCGTAATAGTTGTCGAATAATGGCTCGCATTTCCACCTTCCCTATTAAAATTGAATAGCTGTTAAATATCTGGTTAAAACTTTACGGTTGGTAACGTAATGTGAGGATTGTCCTCAAGAGTGCCGAGAAGGACTTTGTCCTATCGCATACTTTGGTATTCTCTCGCTTATGCTATGGATCATATGACTCTCGTCCTTCGATCCAAAAGCTAGAATTCCATTTCAGTCAAGTGCAATACATTTGCTTCCATGAGACCCGAACTTCGAAAGTTTGGATAGTTATGTGATATTCATGGAATCTGAAAATCATTTTCAGAGACAGACAAAGGCTAAAAGATATGAGATATCCAAAGCAATGTTTGTTTGCAAACTATTAGTAAAGGAGTTTACTATGCATTAGACTGATAAGAAAGGGATCCAGAAGAACGCTTGTCATATGATGAAAGGTGAATAAAACAACAATTTAAAGAGAAAGGAAGTATCCGAAGGGTGTTAGTGAAACTTTCATGCCTAGGAAGTCCAGGGCTAACACCACTCTTAAGTTGGGTGCTTCTTCTGAGAGTAGGAGAAATGCTAAAAGTTAAACTATTAGAAGTATAATGACAATAAGAAAGAAGACTGGAATATCCAGCTCATGTATGAATGTCATACAAGTTTTTGATGTATAGAAAGCTGGTCAAAGATATAGTTCTTGAGAATTATGATTAAATTGTTAATCACTGATTCTTGGGTATTGTGAGTTAATCACAAAGATACCCACTCGATTGCATTCTGTTGCAACTCGATGTAAGAACTACTATGGCCTGAAAGACTAGCCAGGGACGAGGTTTAGGTATACACAGGGAACATAGTAAATGTTACTATACCTTCCATCGGTGTATTCCCTATGTATTTACTTTCATAATTCATTTTGGAGTTTCATACACTCTAGCCCTTTGCATAAGGAATCTTGCAAAAAGGTTGTTCATAAGAGAACTTTTTATGTTCGATGTTATGATTAACATAAGGGCCATACTTTCATTGAGAATGAGATGTATGTTATGAATAATAATAATAATATATTACCTCTGTTTTTACTTTCATAATTCATTTTAGAGTTTCATACACTCTAGCCCATTGCAAAATGTTTGTTGCAAAAGGGTTGTTCATAAAAAGAACAATTGTTGTTCAGTATTATGAATAACATGAAGGGCCATGCTTCCATCCAAGATGGGACGTATGTTATGAATATTGATGGTAATATGATACATCCATAACACTGACGCTAAATGTCGCAAGACTAAAAGAATACCACACAAGTGTGGCACTGCATTTGGTCACATTGGAGAAACCCGCATGGAAAATTCCATTATGATGGATTTTGAAGTCGTTTAATTTTGAATCATCTGACACTTGCAACTTTTCTCCGAAAAGTGAAGTGACTGAAATACCGTTCACAGGCCATAAGGAACGAACAACAAACTTATTGGTGATCATACATTTGATGTGTGTAGTTCGATAAATGTTGCAAGTAGTGGATTTACTATCTTCAGAAATGACTCAAGTAGATATATGGATATTTGCTTGATGGGACGTAAGTCTGGATCTTTTGAAATCATTCGAAAGGTTTTCAAAAATGAAGTAGAAGTTATTGTAACAAGAAAATTATGTTTCTACAATTCGATTGCAGAAAGGAATATTTGAGTTACAAGTTTAGCGAATGTCTGATGAGTTGTGAAAGGGTTTCATAGCTTGCACCTCCCGGAACACCACTGCAAGTGGAAAGTCCGTGAAGATGTAATCGAACCATTTATGACATGGTAAGATCAAAGATGACATAAATAAATTTGCCATTACCCCTTTTAAAGAGTGATGCTTTAGAGACTGTGGCTTTTACACTGAAAAGAGCTCCATCAGGTCTGTTGAAATGACGCCATGGTATGGTACGCCCAACCATGTTATATCTTTTCTTAAACATTTGGAATATGGGGCTTGTGTAAAAGGTTATAAAACTATTCCAAATCAGACAAGTGCTACTTTGTAGGTTATCCCAAGTAATTGGGTATTCCTCCCTCACTATACCGAGGCAAATAGGTTTGCCACAAAGAATGGTATGCTTTTTGAAGAAAATGGTTCTTTCAAAAAGGTGAGTGGGAGAATAGTGCAACTCGACGAGATAAACAGTATCTTCGTCATCAGATCAAAGGAAAGAGACCTTGGAAGTAATTCCAGGTTTTCCTACTGCGACTGATACGGAAGTCTCTACAATAAAATGTATGGACTTCGGTCGAACTTGCAGCTGAACCACGTAGGCAAAAGCTCGTGCAAACCTCTCAGGTGCGCAAGCGAGATATTGTTGTTAGACAACAATATACCTACGATACACAAGGAAGCGTTGATGGGCCCTGACTCCGGAATTGGCTAAATGCCAATACAACCCGAGTTAGTTTCCATATAAGTGATTCAAGATTAAAACCTTGATACACCTTTCGGAAGACTTAGAGTCTAACGAATATTTATGGAACTTAAAACTGATACGGATAAAAATGTTTTATCCATAAAGCTCGACTTGTTGCAATAACAAGTTCAAGGAGTTGACTACGATAAGGTTGTTTCATCGTAGCGATGCTTAAAGTCAGTTTTATTAGCTATAGAGATAGCAATATTATCTGGTGCATCGACAAGGTGGTGGCAATCTTCGCGAAGGTGAACACCGACGCGAATGCCGAAGACGAAGAAATACAAGACTTCTCCGTCAGAAAGGGCTATACCATATCATGCTTTTATGAATGGCTTGAGATGTTTATCCCTTATGATGCACCCTTCTTGATTGTGCGGTAGTCGCTTTTTATTAGGGTGATCTCTCACAAAAATATCACTGATTCTTGGGTATTGTGAGTTAATCACAAAGATACCCACTCGATTGCATTCTGTTGCTACTCGATGTAAGAACTACTATGGCCAGAAAGACTAGCCAGGGACGAGGTTTAGGTATACACAGGGAACATAGTAAATGTTACTATACCTTCCATCGGTGTATTCCCTATGTATTTACTTTCATAATTCATTTTGGAGTTTCATACACTCTAGCCCTTTGCATAAGGAATCTTGCAAAAAGGTTGTTCATAAGAGAACTTTTTATGTTCGATGTTATGATTAACATAAGGGCCATACTTTCATTGAGAATGAGATGTATGTTATGAATAATGATAATAATATATTACCTCTGTTTTTACTTTCATAATTCATTTTAGAGTTTCATACACTCTAGCCCATTGCAAAATGTTTGTTGCAAAAGGGTTGTTCATAAAAAGAACAATTGTTGTTCAGTATTATGAATAACATGAAGGGCCATGCTTCCATCCAAGATGGGACGTATGTTATGAATATTGATGGTAATATGATACATCCATAACACTGACACTAAATGTCGCAATACTAAAAGAATACCACACAAGTGTGGCACTGCATTTGGTCACATTGGAGAAACCCGCATGGAAAATTCCATTATGATGGATTTTGAAGTCGTTTGATTTTGAATCATCTGACACTTGCAACTTTTCTCCGAAAAGTGAAGTGACTGAAATACCGTTCACAGGCCATAAGGAACGAACAACAAACTTATTGGTGATCATACATTTGATGTGTGTAGTTCGATAAATGTTGCAAGTAGTGGATTTACTATCTTTAGAAATGACTCAAGTTGATATATGGATATTTGCTTGATGGGACGTAAGTCTGGATCTTTTGAAATCATTCGAAAGGTTTTCAAAAATGAAGTAGAAGTTATTGTAACAAGAAAATTATGTTTCTACAATTCGATTGCAGAAAGGAATATTTGAGTTACAAGTTTAGCGAATGTCTGATGAGTTGTGAAAGGGGTTTCATAGCTTGCTCCTCCCGGAACACCACTGCAAGTGGAAAGTCCGTGAAGATGTAATCGAACCATTTATGACATGGTAAGATCAAAGATGACATAAATAAATTTTCCATTACCCCTTTTAAAGAGTGATGCTTTAGAGACTGCGGCTTTTACACTGAAAAGAGCTCCATCAGGTCTGTTGAAATGACGCCATGGTATGGTACGCCCAACCATGTTATATCTTTTCTTAAACATTTGGAATATGGGGCTTGTGTAAAAGGTTACAAACCTATTCCAAATCAGACAAGTGCTACTTTGTAGGTTATCCCAAGTAATTGGGTATTCCTCCCTCACTATACCGCGGCAAATAGGTTTGCCATAAAGAATGGTATGCTTTTTGAAGAAAATGGTTCTTTCAAAAAGGTGAGTGGGAGAATAGTGCAACTCGACGAGATAAACAGTATCTTCGTCATCAGATCAAAGGAAAGAGACCTTGGAAGTAATTCCAGGTTTTCCTACTGCGACTGATACGGAAGTCTCTACAATAAAATGTATGGACTTCGGTCGAACTTGCAGCTGAACCACGTAGGCAAAAGCTCGTGCAAACCTCTCAGGTGCGCAAGCGAGATATTGTTGTTAGACAACAATATACCTACGATACACAAGGAAGCGTTGATGGGCCCTGACTCCGGAATTGGCTAAATGCCAATACAACCCGAGTTAGTTTCCATATAAGTGATTCAAGATTAAAACCTTGATACACCTTTCGGAAGACTTAGAGTCTAACGAATATTTATGGAACTTAAAACTGATACGAATAAAAATGTTTTATCCATAAAGCTCGACTTGTTGCAATAACAAGTTCAAGGAGTTGACTACGATAAGGTTGTTTCATCGTAGCGATGCTTAAAGTCAGTTCGGGTTCAACTAACAATTAATACATATTTCAATCATGAGATATGAAACAGGGATGACAATAGGATTTCCATCTGATGGAAATGAAACCAAGGACTTGCATGTGTTACAGTCCAAGGTATTTTGTCAATCCAGAGGATGCTAGTAAGTATGTAAACTTCAGAGTTCCAGCAATGGACAGAAGAGAGCAAAATGGAGTTGGAATCTTCGTGTTTTGATGAAATAGTCAAAAGGGGTTTGACTTCATCAATGGGTAACGAAGATGCTTATGATTCAAGAAAGTAAGTGGGAGCATAATAAAATTTCTAAAAACGTTGTGTGCTTGACACATTGTTAATTGGAAATAAATTTCTTGACACGAATTAGGACTTCATTTGAAAATAGTTTTTCGATGAAGTGCTTGGGCTAAATAGCCTTTATATTAGGCATGATGATCTATGGAGATAGATTTACCTAATGGGGCTGAGCAAAGATACATATTGACAAGATGCTAAAACCTTTTAGCATTAAAAACGTCAAGGAGTAATTCTTGCCGAAGTCATATGGAAAGAGTTTTTGCAAGACTCGGTGTCCCAAAAACCCTGATGAGCAAAATACATGATGGAGATTCCACACACCTTCATGTTTGGATTAATCATGTATTCCATGGTATGTAAAACAACCAGATATGTCCAATACTCCCAAAGTTGTTGCGAGTATAAATACCAAAGTGATCAAAAAGTACTGATCATGGGACAACAGTGAAAAAGGGTCATTGAGTACTATAGTAGCACTGATGACATGTTTTCTCGCAAGCGGAGATTATGAAGAGTTCGTTGTAAAAGCTTACATCGATACAGTCTTCATCAATGCTCCATGCGATTTTTGATTTAAGTTAGGGTTTTTTTTGTGTAATACACAATATGGTGGCACGGTAGTTGGAAATTGTTCCAAACAAGTTACTGTGGCGAATTCTATAACAGAGGCGAAGTATGTTGCCGCTTTTAAAAACGACAAAGAAGATGTTGAATCATATAGTTCATTCATGAACTTAGTATGGTTCCAAGATGGCTTTTGTAAATGGAACACTACTGTAGGTAGTTGCTCCATAAACTCAGTCTGAGGAATCCAGGTTCGACCTGTGATTCACATACATACAAAGCCAAGTCCACACAAAATATGAATTTTGTGAAAGCGTGAAAACGCGAGGATATGCAAGGATACACACGGAGCTGAAGTCGTCAGATCCGTTGGACATCAGGCTATACCACATGCGAAGCATATTTTACACCAATGTGCCATAGGTGTAAAGTGCATTAGCATTAACTAGATTATTGACTCTAGTGCAAGTGGGAGTCTGTAGGAGATATGCCCTAGAGGCAATAATAAATACTATTATATATCTCCCTGTTCATAATTAGGTTTATGTTCTATGCTATAACTGCTATGGTTCTCGAGTCTACAAATAAAACGAGGCTTGGAGGAAGACTCATATGCACATGTGGAATAATAAACGGTAAAATGTATTCCTAGTCTGGCCTCTAAGACTAGCTCAAGTGTTGCATGATGGTTCTGTTTTCCTGATCATGGGCATGTCTATGACAACAACTTTTGAGGGCACAATGTTAGGAGAACACTTGTGTTGAATCGACCCGAATTAATGTTATGCTATGAGATACTTTCGTCATGAGTTAATGGTTAATAACACAGAGATGGTTAATATTTGCATGATTCCTTAGACCATGAGAGTATCGAGTTTCTTCATGCTTGATTCATGAACTTTGGGGTTTGTTAAACGTCATCCGTAAATGGATGGCTATTACGGCGGCTTACGGGTTCATGGGAAAGTATGTCAAGTAACTAGATAGCTCGAGATTGGGATTTGCTCCTCCGACGATGGAGAGATATCTCTGGGCCCTCTCGGTGTTATGGTGTCCATCATCGTCTGGCCAGACACTGTGTGATTTGATCACGGGGATGCCGGAACACGTAACGAGAAAAGAGAACAATACCGGTAACGAGGTAACTGGCTTATTGGACAAGTTGTTGATCCACGGGAATGCCAACATGTCTCACCTCGGGTATTTGTAACATATCGCGAAGCAACAGGAATAGCACACGGCAACTGGAGGTTCACTCGAATATTCATTCGTGTGGGTATAGGGGTCAATATGGGTGTCCACGGCTCCGATGTTGATCATTGATCGGAAGGGGTTCCGTGTCATGTCTATACTTCACCGAACCTATAGGGTCACACGCTTAAGGGTCATCTATCTGCTGAATACTAGACAGGGAGTCTGAGAGAAAATCACCGAAAAAGTTTCGGACACCGAAAAAGTTTCGGACAGCGGAAAAGTTCCGCAGAGAGAGGTCACCGGATGAGTTCCGGTGAAACTGAAAAGTTGTTTCAGAGGATACCATAAAGTCAAATTGGTTTCAGCACATGCCCGATAATTCTTGGAGGGTGCCAGAATCATTCTGGAAACTTTTGGGAATTTTCTGGAAGAAAAACCAGACATGTTCCGGAGCTGCCGGAACCACTTCAGATGCTTTTCGCAGATGAAAATCACTAATCTGGAATTGTTCCAGAACGCGTTGAAAATTATTTCAGTGGGTACTGGAAATGTTCTAAGCCAACATAAATATTTTCAGTTCGAACGGACGCTGAAAAATGTCGTCGTGAATAGTGAAAGTGCTTTTTGGGTGGCTTCTTGGAGAAGCCACCTTGAGGGTCCTTTGGAATTTTTCCCCTTGGCTTCTTGGAGAAGCCACCCTTGGGCTTGGCCTATAAATAGGGGTGGAGGGGGCTGCCTAAAGAATCACTCCTTCTCACATACAAGTGCCATTGCAATGATCTGGCTTCTCTCTCCCTCCCCGCGAAATAGTTTCGTAGAGCCAAAAGGCTGTCTGGGTTCCGATGGGAACTAGTTCTGGACGGCGAAGCCCTGCCGGATAGATGACACCGTATGTGTGCAACTCTGTAGAGAGGTCGTAGTTTCGATCTTAGTGCCCGAGGGGCTGTTCGAGAGTGCCTCCCGAAGGGCTGTCCAAGTGACGGTCCAAATTCTGTGAGTCCTCCCGAAGGGCTGTCCGAGTGACCGTCTGAGTTTCGAAGGTCCTCCCGAAGGGCTGTCCGCGACACTGTCCGGGGGACTGTTCAACCGCCTCCCGGAGGGCTGTCCTGGGCGCGGATGAGGGTATACATCCTCGCGGTTGGGAGGTTGTAAATCCTAGCTGCGGGGATCTGCACCGCCGATCGTCATCGACTCTACTTCCGCTGCGCTACGAGTCGGTAACGAAAATGATCAAACCTTGTATGCAGTCTCCATAGTGGTCCTGGGCTGGTGCGTAGGTCGGAAAATTTTTGTTTTCTGCTGCGTTACCCTACAGTGGCATCATGAGCCGTGCTATGCGTAGATGCAGGTTGCGATCTAGAATACATGAGATGTATGGGTGTTGGACAATATAATTAGGTAGTAGATGAGTTCTATTACTGAAAATTATTTGTGCGGGTAGCAGATGAAATCTGTTACCCGATATTCTTGTTGCTTCCCTGGAATTTGCATATTTCTGATCTTGATAACAGCATGGTGGAGTTTCAATGTTCTGGCAATCCACGATCCTGATTGATCAACGAAGTGCTAACAGTTCATTGAATTCCATCGTAGTTAAAAAGAAAGATGAAATTTCGCAGACGAAAGGGCAATGTAGATATGATCTGCCCGGGGGTCATGCGTATGACGAAGTTCAGTATGGGGCTCGAGATTTTATTATCTCGTGTCTCATACACCCCGCGATGTTAGTCTAGCGACTTGGATTATCATACTTGATGATGGACGTTGGTAGCTTCGGTTTGTTTCGAAACCTTAGAAGCCACGTAAAACAAGTTTTTGCTGAACCGATTAGAGGCGTCTAAGTTGGTTTTGCAGGAGGGTTTGCATGTGCATGTGATGTGGTATAGCAGTGCTCATAATAATTTGATTATGTATGAGATGACTATATAATGTAAATTGATTAACATGACCTGTGTGTCATGATTCGGCATGATGGCCGGAGCCATATGATTGTCACTTTATTGACCTGCGTGTCAACCTTAAGTAATGCATTATTTTATTAGCTATAGAGATAGCAATATTATCTGGTGCATCGATAAGGTGGTGGCAATCTTCGCGAAGGTGAACACCGACGCGAATGCCGAAGACGAAGAAATACAAGACTTCTCCGTCAGAAAGGGCTATACCATATCATCCTTTTATGAATTGCTTGAGATGTTTATCCCTTATGATGCACCCTTCTTGATTGTGCGGTAGTCGCTTTTTATTAGGGTGATCTCTCACAAAAATATCAAGTAGTTAGTGTTCTCCCAAGTGTAGCACCGTCACGGCACCTAACTTTTCGGGGTATCACAGGATCTCCCTGGGTACGAACGATTAGGGATGTGTGAGGCGGGTGAGTTGAGACCTCGGAGCAAGATCACTTGGTTGTCTTGACGTTCTGGAAGGATCTCCCTGAGCTCGGAACACGCCCATCGAAAGATGAACAAGAGTCACATAGAGATGTGATCGGCAAGTTTGCCTACCGATTGAAGTTCACGCCATCAGTGTTCATCTCGTTCAATGGCGTTGAATGGAAATGCGGGTCTTGTATCACTCACAATCAATTATGAGAGATATTGATTTGAGTGGGAGCGCATTGTTGAATTAACATCTTTAATTCTCAGTGCAATTAATTATGAACTTTGTCTAAGTGTGATTTGCGTAATAGTTGTCGAATAATGGCTCGCGTTTCCACCTTCCCTATTAAAATTGAATAGCTGTTAAATATCTGGTTAAAACTTTACGGTTGGTAACGTAATGTGAGGATTGTCCTCAAGAGTGCCGAGAAGGACTTTGTCCTATCGCATACTTTGGTATTCTCTCGCTTATGCTATGGATCATATGACTCTCGTCCTTCGATCCAAAAGCTAGAATTCCATTTCAGTCAAGTGCAATACATTTGCTTCCATGAGACCCGAACTTCGAAAGTTTGGATAGTTATGTGATATTCATGGAATCTGAAAATCATTTTCAGAGACAGACAAAGGCTAAAAGATATGAGATATCCAAAGCAATGTTTGTTTGCAAACTATTAGTAAAGGAGTTTACTATGCATTAGACTGATAAGAAAGGGATCCAGAAGAACGCCTGTCATATGATGAAAGGTGAATAAAACAACAATTTAAAGAGAAAGGAAGTATCCGAAGGGTGTTAGTGAAACTTTCATGCCTAGGAAGTCCAGGGCTAACACCACTCTTAAGTTGGGTGCTTCTTCTGAGAGTAGGAGAAATGCTAAAAGTTAAACTGTTAGAAGTATAATGACAATAAGAAAGAAGACTGGAATATCCAGCTCATGTATGAATGTCATACAAGTTTTTGATGTATAGAAAGCTGGTCAAAGATATAGTTCTTGGGAATTATGATTAAATTGTTAATCACTGATTCTTGGGTATTGTGAGTTAATCACAAAGATACCCACTCGATTGCATTCTGTTGCAACTCGATGTAAGAACTACTATGCCCTGAAAGACTAGCCAGGGACGAGGTTTAGGTATACACAGGGAACATAGTAAATGTTACTATACCTTCCATCGGTGTATTCCCTATGTATTTACTTTCATAATTCATTTTGGAGTTTCATACACTCTAGCCCTTTGCATAAGGAATCTTGCAAAAAGGTTGTTCATAAGAGAACTTTTTATGTTCGATGTTATGATTAACATAAGGGCCATACTTTCATTGAGAATGAGATGTATGTTATGAATACTGATAATAATATATTACCTCTGTTTTTACTTTCATAATTCATTTTAGAGTTTCATACACTCTAGCCCATTGCAAAATGTTTGTTGCAAAAGGGTTGTTCATAAAAAGAACAATTGTTGTTCAGTATTATGAATAACATGAAGGGCCATGCTTCCATCCAAGATGGGACGTATGTTATGAATATTGATGGTAATATGATACATCCATAACACTGACGCTAAATGTCGCAAGACTAAAAGAATACCACACAAGTGTGGCACTGCATTTGGTCACATTGGAGAAACCCGCATGGAAAATTCCATTATGATGGATTTTGAAGTCGTTTGATTTTGAATCATCTGACACTTGCAACTTTTCTCCGAAAAGTGAAGTGACTGAAATACCGTTCACAGGCCATAAGGAACGAACAACAAACTTATTGGTGATCATACATTTGATGTGTGTAGTTCGATAAATGTTGCAAGTAGTGGATTTACTATCTTTAGAAATGACTCAAGTAGATATATGGATATTTGCTTGATGGGACGTAAGTCTGGATCTTTTGAAATCATTCGAAAGGTTTTCAAAAATGAAGTAGAAGTTATTGTAACAAGAAAATTATGTTTCTACAATTCGATTGCAGAAAGGAATATTTGAGTTACAAGTTTAGCGAATGTCTGATGAGTTGTGAAAGGGGTTTCATAGCTTGCTCCTCCCGGAACACCACTGCAAGTGGAAAGTCCGTGAAGATGTAATCGAACCATTTATGACATGGTAAGATCAAAGATGACATAAATAAATTTTCCATTACCCCTTTTAAAGAGTGATGCTTTAGAGACTGCGGCTTTTACACTGAAAAGAGCTCCATCAGGTCTGTTGAAATGACGCCATGGTATGGTACGCCCAACCATGTTATATCTTTTCTTAAACATTTGGAATATGGGGCTTGTGTAAAAGGTTACAAACCTATTCCAAATCAGACAAGTGCTACTTTGTAGGTTATCCCAAGTAATTGGGTATTCCTCCCTCACTATACCGCGGCAAATAGGTTTGCCACAAAGAATGGTATGCTTTTTGAAGAAAATGGTTCTTTCAAAAAGGTGAGTGGGAGAATAGTGCAACTCGGCGAGATAAACAGTATCTTCTTCATCAGATCAAAGGAAAGAGACCTTGGAAGTAATTCCAGGTTTTCCTACTGCGACTGATACGGAAGTCTCTACAATAAAATGTATGGACTTCGGTCGAACTTGCAGCTGAACCACGTAGGCAAAAGCTCGTGCAAACCTCTCAGGTGCGCAAGCGAGATATTGTTGTTAGACAACAATATACCTACGATACACAAGGAAGCGTTGATGGGCCCTGACTGCGGAATTGGCTAAATGCCAATACAACCCGAGTTAGTTTCCATATAAGTGATTCAAGATTAAAACCTTGATACACCTTTTGGAAGACTTAGAGTCTAACGAATATTTATGGAACTTAAAACTGATACGAATAAAAATGTTTTATCCATAAAGCTCGACTTGTTGCAATAACAAGTTCAAGGAGTTGACTACGATAAGGTTGTTTCATCGTAGCGATGCTTAAAGTCAGTTCGGGTTGAACTAACAATTAATACATATTTCAATCATGAGATATGAAACATGGATGACAATAGGATTTCCATCTGATAGAAATGAAACCAAGGACTTGCATGTGTTACAGTCCAAGGTATTTTGTCAATCCAGAGGATGCTAGTAAGTATGTAAACTTCAGAGTTCCAGCAATGGACAGAAGAGAGCAAAATGGAGTTGGAATCTTCGTGTTTTGATGAAATAGTCAAAAGGGGTTTGACTTCATCAATGGGTAACGAAGATGCTTATGATTCAAGAAAGTAAGTGGGAGCATAATAAAATTTCTAAAAATGTTGTGTGCTTGACACATTGTTAATTGGAAATAAATTTCTTGACACGAATTAGGACTTCATTTGAAAATAGTTTTTCGATGAAGTGCTTGGGCTAAATAGCCTTTATATTAGGCATGATGATCTATGGAGATAGATTTACCTAATGGGGCTAAGCAAAGATACATATTGACAAGATGCTAAAACCTTTTAGCATTAAAAACGTCAAGGAGTAATTCTTGCCGAAGTCACATGGAAAGAGTTTTTGCAAGACTCGGTGTCCCAAAAACCCTGATGAGCAAAATACATGATGGAGATTCCACACACCTTCATGTTTGGATTAATCATGTATTCCATGGTATGTAAAACAACCAGATATGTCCAATACTCCCAAAGTTGTTGCGAGTATAAATACCAAAGTGATCAAAAAGTGCTGATCATGGGACAACAGTGAAAAAGGGTCATTGAGTACTATAGTAGCACTGATGACATGTTTTCTCGCAAGCGGAGATTATGAAGAGTTCGTTGTAAAAGCTTACATCGATACAGTCTTCATCAATGCTCTATGCGATTTTCGATTTAAGTTAGGGTTTTTTTTGTGTAATACACAATATGGTGGCACGGTAGTTGGAAATTGTTCCAAACAAGTTACTGTGGCGAATTCTATAACAGAGGCGAAGTATGTTGCCGCTTTTAAAAACGACAAAGAAGATGTTGAATCATATAGTTCATTCATGAACTTAGTATGGTTCCAAGATGGCTTTTGTAAATGGGACACTACTGTAGGTAGTTGCTCCATAAACTCAGTCTGAGGAATCCAGGTTCGACCTGTGATTCACATACATACAAAGCCAAGTCCACACAAAATATGAATTTTGTGAAAGCGTGAAAACGCGAGGATATGCAAAGATACACACGGAGGTGAAGTCGTCAGATCCGTTGGACATCAGGCTATACCACATGCGAAGCATATTTTACACCAATGTGCCATAGGTGTAAAGTGCATTAGCATTAACTAGATTATTGACTCTAGTGCAAGTGGGAGTCTGTAGGAGATATGCCCTAGAGGCAATAATAAATACTATTATATATCTCCCTGTTCATAATTAGGTTTATGTCCTATGCTATAACTGCTATGGTTCTCGAGTGTACAAATAAAACGAGGCTTGGAGGAAGACTCATATGCACGTGTGGAATAATAAATGGTAAAATGTATTCCTAGTCTGGCCTCTAAGACTAGCTCAAGTGTTGCATGATGGTTCTGTTTTCCTGATCATGGGCATGTCTATGCCAACAACTTTTGAGGGCACAATGTTAGGAGAACACTTGTGTTGAATCGACCCAAATTAATGTTATGCTATGAGATACATTCGTCATGAGTTAATGGTTAGTAACACAGAGATGGTTAACGTTTGCATGATTCCTTAGACCATGAGAGTATCGAGTTTCTTCATGCTTGATTCATGAACTTTGGGGTTTGTTAAACGTCATCCGTAAATGGATGGCTATTACGGCGGCTTACGGGTTCATGGGAAAGTATGTCAAGTAACTAGATAGCTCGAGATTGGGATTTGCTCCTCCGACGATGGAAAGATATCTCTGGGCCCTCTCGGTGTTACGGTGTCCATCATCGTCTGGCCAGACACTGTGTGATTTGATCACGGGGATGCCGGAACACGTAACGAGAAAAGAGAACAATACCGGTAACGAGGTAACTGGCTTAGTGGACAAGTTGTTGATCCACGGGAATGCCAACATGTCTCACCTCGGGTATTTGTAACATATCGCGAAGCAACAGGAATAGCACACGGCAACTGGAGGTTCACTCGAATATTCATTCGTGTGGGTATAGGGGTCAATATGGGTGTCCACGGCTCCGATGTTGATCATTGATCGGAAGGGGTTCCGTGTCATGTCTATACTTCACCGAACCTATAGGGTCACACGCTTAAGGGTCATCTATCTGCTGAATACTAGACACGGAGTCTGAGAGAAAATCACCGAAAAAGTTTCGGACAGCGGAAAAGTTCCGCAGAGAGAGGTCACCGGATGAGTTCCGGTGAAACTGAAAAGTTGTTTCAGAGGATACCATAAAGTCAAATTGGTTTCGGCACATGCCCGATAATTCATGGAGGGTGCCAGAATCATTCTGGAAACTTTTGGGAATTTTCTGGAAGAAAAACCAGAAATGTTCCGGAGCTGCCGGAACCACTTCAGATGCTTTTCGCAGATGAAAATCACTAATCTGGAATTGTTCCAGAACGCGTTGAAAATTATTTCAGTGGGTACTGGAAATGTTCTAAGCCCACATAAATATTTTCAGTTCGAACGGACGCTGAAAAATGTCGTCGTGAATAGTGAAAGTGCTTTTTGGGTGGCTTCTTGGAGAAGCCACCTTGAGGGTCCTTTGGTATTTTTCCCCTTGGCTTCTTGGAGAAGCCACCCTTGGGCTTGGCCAATAAATAGGGGTGGAGGGGGCTGCCTAAAGACTCACTCCTTCTCACATACAAGTGCCATTGCAATGATCTGGCTTCTCTCTCCCTCCCCGCGAAATAGTTTCGTAGAGCCGAAAGGCTGTCTGGGTTCCGGTGGGAACTAGTTCTGGACGGCGAAGCCCTGCTGGATAGATGACACCGTATGTGTGCAACTCTGTAGAGAGGTCGTAGTTTCGATCTTAGTGCCCGAGGGGCTGTTCGAGAGTGCCTCCCGAAGGGCTGTCCAAGTGACGGTCCAAATTCTGTGAGTCCTCCCGAAGGGCTGTCCGAGTGACCGTCTGAGTTTCAAAGGTCCTCCCGAAGGGCTGTCCGCCGGACTGTTCAACCGCCTCCCGGAGGGCTGTCCTGGGCGCGGATGAGGGTATACATCCTCTCGGTTGGGAGGTTGTAAATCCTAGCTGCGGGGATCTGCACCGCCGATCGTCATCGACTCTACTTCCGCTGTGCTACGAGTCGGTAACGAAAATGATCAAACCTTGTATGCAGTCTCCATAGTGGTCCTGGGATGGTGCGTAGGTCGGAAAATTTTTGTTTTCTGCTGCGTTACCCTACAGTTATATAGGCAGAAAATCTGCTAGCATCTTTAGGATCAGCCGAATTGCCCCGAATTACGTTTACGGGCGAACACACTGCCAGTAACCAAAACTGGTGCGAACACGAAACAATTGAGGCCCAAATAAGTGCGCGAGGCACTCGTGGGAGAATGAAAATTTTAGAAGGCACTCGAAGCCCACTGTGGTCACGCGACCTTAATTTTCCCCTTCTGCACACTGCATCTCGCCGCTCTCCCTCCCGCATCTGCCGCCGCACTACATCTCACCGTCGACGCCACCAACCCTAGCGCCATCGCAACTCACCCCCATCCTCGCCGCCCCGCCCAGCTCCACTGCCACGTCCCCTCCATCACCCAACCGCCCTGCATTCCCCATCCACGCCTCAACAAAGCACCACTGCCCTCGAACCAGCACCGCCACCCCTGAATCCCATACTCATGCTGCCACCCAATCCCCATCGACAACTTCACACATCTGCACTTCCGACACACGTCGCCACCCATCCCCATCCATGTCGCACCCGCATCCCCATCCTTTGCCGCCGCCGCATCTGATCCAAACCGAGCAGTAGGGCAGCCGGCGGCCAGATCCACCACGGTGCTCCTAGATCCATGGTACCCAAGCCATGGAGCTCATCGAGAAGGTCCCCTATCTCTCCCCTCTTCTCCTCCCCACGCCTCTCCCTCTCTCTCTGATTTGATTCAATTCGAGTTTGCTGACATGGTTCATGTATTCGTCAAGTTCGTGCTACTGTTGCAGAAGAAATCAACATGCCTATAGAGGGACCTGATGGAGGAGGTGGAGAAGGAGGTCTTCATGGCACGCTGTTTGGCTTAACCCCACTACCGGCGCTGATCCAACCTAGTATACGGGACAAGGACCGCTCGCCTCTCTCGATTTGCTCTCCTTTCCTACGCACTTCATCAACACCACGGCCAAGCCAGCCCTCAAGCAAAGGTATGGTTTTCATACCCACCAAATCTCAACCTATATTGTTTGTTTTGTTTCTTCATCATCCAACCCCGCAACTTGCAATTGTTCGGATATATGAAATGTTTTGGTTCAAGCTATTTGTATGTATGTGTATGCTCAGACTAAAACCGGATGAACTCTCCCTTCTGGATCTTAATTTATGCTACGAATAAATATGCAGTAGCAATCCCATCTAAGAAAAAATGACACAAACCCATGCAAATCACTAGCACCAAGTTAAGTGCACATTCAGTAAAATCTTATCAGTTAATGTTCTTGACAAAACTTCTATAGTCCTGAAAGCGGTGGAATATAGTATTTTGTTGATAAAAAAAGTGCTATCTAGGCCATCTGTTCATTTTCGGCTGCTTAATAACTATTAGCTTGATGTCTGGACTTGCTAACTCGCAATTGCTCTGCATTTATTGCCTGTGCATAAAGCTTACCATCAGTAGCAGTTTTAAGTTTTGGTTTTGTTAGGATTTAATCTTGGCTGTTAACCTTCCATGAAAAGGATTTGCATGCTTTCACAATGGCTTGATGGGTGGACTTGCTGATTGCTCTGTAATTATTTCTTGTGCTTGAGACCTACTAGGAACAGCATTTTAAGTTCTTGTTTTGTTAGAATTAATCTTGGCTTTTCATCTTCCAATCCCTTTCCTTCCCTGAAGCTCTCTTGGTTGGTTTCCTCATGTAGGTACACACGAGACACCCAACATCACCAGTGAGGTTGCTGGGCACAAGTTTGTCCACCCAAGCAGCTCTGCTATCTCCCGGGGAGGAGGTAAGCCTCTGCTCTCATTCTATTTGTGCGCATGGTCATTGAGCCATGCCAAAACCTATTGCTTTGGCTTGTGGTGATGCCTCTTTCCATTTTGCGAGTAATATATGTGAACTGCTCCTATAGCATTGCCTTACAAGTTATCGTGATGTTAGTTTGGTGGTATTTAGTCTTGCTATTGTATGGTTCATGAGCTCAGATGGGATTGTACAATCAGTATCTTTCCAGTTAAATTGCATTGGTGTCACTTTTTTGTTTGTAACTTGAAAGATTAGTGTAATAGCAGGCAATTCTTGGCTGAACTATAATGTTTATTTCCAAGCTAAACATGTTATAAGGTAAGCCATCATTGTTGAATTCAAATACACATGGCTATACATATCATGATCTGAATGATCTCCTTAATCTGGGTTGCCTTTTCTTCACGTGCATAGTTGGTCTGTTTAAATGAAGCTTCTTGGCAGCTACATGTCTTGTTAAAAAGTGATTTTAAAATATAAATAGAAGATAGAAACTAGATAGATGGGAGGTTTGGAGAGTGATAGCTACTGTAAAGACAAAGGGGTTTATGTTCCCTATTTCTCTTATTCTCTCATAATGCTTGTTGGCCATACACTCGAGTAGAATTATAAGTTCCTGTCAGAGTTAATCAATATATTTAGTTTCTTTTCTATGAGATGTCCAGCACTACTCTCTATAGTAGTATAGAACCTTAGCTGAATCCTTCTCCCTGGAAATGTGAGAACAAAGGCCGAATGTTCTCTGGCAATCTATTGCTTGGTCTTGTAGATATGTAAAACTTCTTTCTGATCATGTTTATTTCAGCAGTTGTAGGTTTCTCAAATTGCATCCTATTGATAATCCTATGTATACAGATGGAGACACAAAGTTATGTAGAAGCAACCATGAGAGCTGGTAGCAGTCCCCACATCTACAAGGTATTGCAGATTCTTAGAAGGTATTGACCACTCCAGTTAGGACCAAAAAAGCCCTCGCGTCGCCTCCCCTCGCGTGGCGCCAGGGGCCCCCGATCCCGCGCCGCCAGCCCTCCCCGCTCCTCCATCCCCAGCCGCCGCTGCCACCAGCAAGGGCCACGGTGGCGTCGAGCCCTACAAATCCAGGGCGGGTGGTCGCCGCGGCAGAACCTGTGGGGCAGAGGCGGCGTCTCACTCGGGGAGGCCGGGGGTGGCAGTCAGGGTGGCGCCCCTACCTTGATTTCTAATGATTTTTATTTAGGTATATACGTGTAAGAGCAACTCCAACGCGCGGACCAAACGGACACGTGTTTTGTCAGACTTTTGTCCATTTGGGTCAGCCAAGCTGATGGGCGTGTCTGCTTTTTGATTTGGGTCGGCCGGTGCGCCCAACGGGTGCCAGACCTATATTTGCCCGCGTAAAAAAAAGTATTTCCGGAAACACGCAGCCGAAATAAACATAACTAAATATAAATGGCCGGTCAATCGCCGACCAAAGTCCACCTAAACATTAATTAAACATTAAAAAATAAGACGGGGCAGGCATGTTGCCCAAGGCCACGGACTTGCCCTTGCCCTTGTCGTCGTCGTTGTCACCGGTGAGGTCGACGAAGGCTGGCGGCGGCCCAGCCCACCCGAACATGCTCTGCCACGTCGCCAACGTCGGCTCCTCCGGCATCTGTTGTGGCGGCGGCATTGCGACACGGCGGGCGCGCTCCTCCTCCTCCTCGCGCGCCCACAACATCTACGGCTCGTCGTCGTACTGCTCCTCCACGAGCCAGTGTTGTTTCTAGAGCTCCAGGTGGGCCGCTTCCTCCTTCGGTGTCACGGCGAAGTAGACAGGAGGTGCTCTCACCCACTTGCTGACCCCACCAGTCCACGAGTACGACTCCTCGGGCCCAGCGGGCGGCGGCGGCTAGCGCTTGAGCGTGGGTGTGGCTCAGGCTCGGCCTTGGTCATGGACTCAAGGACAGGTGGCGGCGGTGACGGCGGGGCATAGAGAGGAGTGTAGCCGGAGTCCCCTGTCGTCGATAATGCGAGGGCCTGCTCCAGGCCGTCCTACTGCGCGCCCTCCTTGAGCTGGCTCTCCTCGATCGCGTGCTGCAGGGCTGCCTCGAGCGCTTCCTGGTACGCGGCCTCTGCCTCCTCCTCCACCTCCGGCAAGACCTCTGGGGGCGGCGGGAGTGTAGAAGATATGTGCAACTCACGATATATTGATCGGGTGCATATGCACGTATACAAGGAAGGAGGAGGGCTTGTTGTACAAGAAATACACATGCAATATCTACATCTCAACACCCCCCCGCAGTCGAAGCGGCACCATGGTCGATGCAAAGACTGGATCGGAACTCCTCGAAGGACGCGGTACGCAAGCCCTTGGTCATGATGTCGGCAAACTGTTGGGAGGTGGGAACATGTAACACGCGTAGATGACCAAGAGCCACCTGCTCCCGAACAAAATGGATATCAATCTCAATGTGCTTGGTGCGTCGATGATGAACCGGGTTGGCGGAGAGGTAGACAGCGGAGACATTGTCACAATAGACAATGGTGGCCTTGTCAACCGGAGACAAGAGCTCATGAAGAAGCTGACGAAGCCAGGAACACTCAGTGATGACATTGGCAACTGTGTGGTACTCTGCTTCAGCACTGGAGCGAGAAACAATAGGCTGGTGCTTGGATGACCAGGAGATGAGTGACGGTCCAAGATAGAAGCAATATCCAGAAGTGGAACGGCGCATATCGGGGCAGCCGGCCCAGTCAGCATCAGAGTATGCGGTCAAGTCCAAAGATGGCGAAGCCTGAAGTGACAACCCGAGATCCATAGTGCCCCGGATATAGCGAAGAATACGCTTCACCGAGGTCCAGTGAGCATCACGAGGAGCATGCATATGGAAGCACACCTGCTGCACAGCGTACTGAAGCTCTGGACGAGTAAGGGTGAGGTACTGAAGAGCACCAACAATCGATCGGTAGAATGGGGCGTCTGAAGCTGGAGAACCATCTGTGGCAGAAAGCTTAGCCTTCGTATCGACAGGCGTGGCGGCCGGTTTGCAGTTAAGCATCCCGGCATGGTCAAGAAGCTCGTTAGCGTACTTCTGCTGATGAAGGAAGAAGCCATCTGCCCGGCGAATAGTGCAGAGGACCCAAGTCCTTAATGGCAAACTCAGCACGAAGACGATCAGTGAGCTGTCGAAGAAGAGCAGTCGAGCATGCTGTCAAGATGATGTCGTCGACGTAGAGCAGCAGCAAGGCAGTAGCATCGCCCTGGTGATAGACAAACAGCGAAGCATCGGAGCGAGTGGAGCGGAAGCCAAGCTGATGTAGAAACACTGCGATGCGCTGGTACCAGGCGCGAGGAGCCTGTTTGAGCCCATACAAAGACCAAGAGAGCAGGCACACATGGTCCGGAGAAGACTCAACGATGAAACCGGTGGGCAGCTGACAAAACACCTATTCCTCAAGATGGCCATGAAGGAAGGCGTTGGAGAGGTCCATCTAGTGCACGGGCCAAGAGCGGGACACCGCAAGCTAAAGAACGGTCCAAATCGTCCCGGGTTTGCCAACCAGGGTGAAGGTATCCGTGAAGTCGACACCGGTGCGCTGACGAAAACCCCGAATGACCCAACACGCTTTCTAGCGGTCGAGAGTACCATCAGGATGAAACTTGTGCTTGAAGACCCATTTCCCAGTAATAATGTTGGCGTGGGGGGGACGTGGGACAAGCTGCAAAGTGTGATTCCGCTGCAAAGCGTCGAATTCCTCTTTCATCGTGGCAAACCACAACGGGTCGCGAAGCGTGGCACGGGCGGAGGTCAGCAGAGGTGACGGAGAGGCCATCGAGGCCACACAAGTGTACTCATCCGGGGAGTAACAGGTACTCGGCCGGTGGACACACATGCGCGAACGAGTGACAGGACCGGCGGGCGGTGGAGCCACAACAACAGCCCCGGAGGTAGACGCATGTCCGGTAGGGCCACCGGGCACCGAGGAAGACGCCGGCAAAGAGGCCTGCGAGGCCGTGGCTACCGGCAAAGGGGCCGGCGAAGATGCCGGTGTGGCTGTGACCTGCGTCGTAGGGGCCGGCGAGTGCACCGGCGAAGAGGCCGGCGCGAAGGCCGGCGAGGCCGGTGCAGAGGCCAGAGAAGCCGGCAAGGCCGGCGTGGCAGGCAATACGGCAGCGGGCGGCGGCCGGCGCAAGGCCGCACGGCTCGGGGGCGCACCACGACGTGGCAGAGAGCCAGGGCGGACAGGGTCAGCCAGAGAAGGACCGGGGGCCGATGAAGAAGCCACCTGCTGTTCCTGTTGAAACGGAAAGGAAAACTCGTCGAAATAAACATGCCGAGATGTGATGACGCGATGAGAAACCGGATCATAGCATCTATAGCCCTTTGTGTTAGCCGGGTAACCAAGGAAGACACACGGAAGAGAACGAGGAGCGAGTTTATGAGGGGAGGTGGCGGCGATACTAGGGTAACAAAGACAACCGAAAATACGGAGACCATCATATGAGGGAGGAGACCGAAAGAGAAGGTGGTGTGGTGCAAAATTCCAGCGAGTGCAACATGGACGAAGTTTAATAAGGAGGGTAGCGGTGGCGAGAGCGTCAGGCCAAAAGCAATAAGGCATGTAGGTGTGGAAGAGGAGGGTGCGGACGCAATCGTTAAGAGTGCGAAGGATGCGTTCAGCCCGACCGTTCTGCTGTGAGGTGTAAGGTCATGTGAGCTGGAAAATTGTGCCATGAGTGGAGAGAAGATTGCGGATGGTGGTGTTGTCGAATTCTTTCCCGTTATCAATTTGCAAAGCGAGGATAGGACGACCAAATTGTGTAGAGACATAAGAGTAGAAGGCGGTAAGTGTGGCAGGAACATCGGACTTCTTACGTAGTGGAAAGGTCCACAAAATAATGAGAGTAGTCATCCAAGATAGCAAGATAATACGAAAAACCAGTATTACTAGCAACGGGAGATGTCCAGACATCACTATGGATTAACTCAAAAGGTAACGATGCAACTGTGGATGAAGCACTAAAAGGGAGGCGAACATGTTTGCCTAGATAGCATGCGTGACAAGAGTGCGCATCCGTTTTATTACATGTAAAAGAAAAATCCCTAATTATTTGACGAAGTGCGGTGGAGCTAGGATGACCAAGACGGGCGTGCCAAAGAGCGATCGGTCCAGCATGTGTGGATGATGGTGGCTGGACGGAGTACATGTCGCCGGGGCCGTCACAGCGGTGAAGAACCATCCGGGTGAGGGCGTCCTTAACAGAAAAACCAACTTCATCAAATTCCACAGTTACAGAGTTATCACGAGAAAGCTTACGAACACAGACTAAGTTCTGAATAAGTTCAGGAGACACAAGAACATTATTGAGATAAAGTGGTCTCAAGGTGGAAGGAAGGCTAGTGGAACCAACATGAGTGATAGGAAGACCTGCACCATTACCAACAATGATACGAGAAGAAGTGTGGATACGAGACACGGAAGAGAGATTACCCGGATAAGCGGCCATGTGCGAAGATGCACCGGTGTCCATGAACCAGTCGCCACCACCGGAATATGAACCGGGAGGGGGCTGGTGGTGAAGCGCAGCGAGCAGGGCTGGGTCGTAGGAGACCGGTGCGGTGGGGTAGCCCGAGTAGCCAGTTGACCCAGCGCTAGGGTTTGGCCCGCCATAGCCAACCGTAGCGGCGGGGTAGTAGGGCCGCGGGACGACCGGCAGGCTCGGCTGCTGCTGCCCGGCGAAGAAGGCCTGGTGGACGGACGGCCCGGGCCCGAGAAGACTCGGAGCAGACGGGCGGGGCACGGGCATGGTCTAGGCGTGCACGAACCCAGTCCAGGGGTTGTGGCCACCACCCCATGGCGGCGTCGGCTGGTGCGGCCCGGCGCGCTACGGCTGCTGCTGCCCTTGCGCGCGCTATTGGCCGTTGCCACGGCCGCGGCGCCTTTGTCGCTGCTGCTGCGGCGGCTGTTGTGGAGGAGGGACCGTTGGAGCCGGAGGGCGCGGCTAGTACGGGGCGACGTAGGCGCCGGTCGGTGCAGGAGGCGCCTGGGGCCGGGGCTGCTGGTACGGCGCCGGGAAACCAGGAGGCGCCGCGGGAGGAGCAGGGCCGCCGCGCGAGTAGCCGGCGGCAAAGGTGGTGTGAACGGCACGGGAGCAAAGATGCTTCAACCGGCGTTCCTCGAGGTAGAGATATGCCACCGCCCGCTTTAAGGTAGGGTTCGCCATGAGGGTGAGGTTGGAGGCGGCGTTGCCGAGATCCTCGTTGAGGCCGGCGGTGAGGGTGGAGAGGAGCAGTTCGTCGCCCACCTTGAAGCCGATGTCGTTGAGCTCATCGGAGAGGGTCTTGAGGCGCATACAGAAGTCATCAACGGAGGAGTCGTTTTGATGACACCCAAAGAACTCCTACTGCAAGAAGACGATCCGTTGGAGCTTGTTGTCGGTGAAGAGGCCGACGATCTTGCTCCACACCGTGCATGCATCATCCTTGTCGTGAACGACGGTGTGGAAGATGTCCTTGGACACGGTGAGGAAGAGCCACCGGATGATGGTGGCGTCGATCGCCAACCAGTCAGCGTCGCGGTTCAGGACGAATAGGTTGGCGGTGCCGTCGATGTGATCCTGCAGATTATACTCACGAAAGAGGAGATTGAAGTATGTCTTCCATGCATAAAAGTTGGCCTCTTTGTGGGAGAGGATAACCGGGACGCGGCATTCGATGGGAACATCGTGGATGTAGGCAGGGTCGGGGATCGTGGCGGTGGAACCGGCGGAGGAGTCGAGAGGAGGGAGCGGTGGGAGAGATCGGACCCGGACATGGTGGCACGCGGCCGGCGAAGGGTTAGGCCGGTGCGGGAGCGGGTTTAGGGTTTTAGGTGGGCGCGGCTAGCGGCTAGGTGCGGGAAGCAGCGGGGAGCAGCGAGGGCTGGTGGCGATCGTGAGGCAGGAGGATGGGGAGGCTGCGACGGCGACGAGAGGGCCAGCGACGGCGGGGCAGCGGTGGGAGGCAGCGGCGGCGGCGGCTGGGTAGCGACGGCAGCGCGGCGCGGCTAGGGTTAAGAGGATCGAAGGGAGGCTGATACCATGTAGAAGATATGTGCAACTCACGATATATTGATCGGGTGCATATGCACGTATATATAAGTACATAGGGGAGCCACGTCCTCAACTATACAAGGAAGGAGGAGAGCTTGTTGTACAAGAAATACACGTGCAATATCTACATCTCAACAGGGGGAACGGCGTGGTTGACCTGCACGCCGTGGCAGTGCTCCTCCTCGTGCTCCAACACGAACCAGCGCTCCCAGTTGGGAGAGTCTGGTGCGTACGCACGGAGCGCGCGCTGCTCACAGCGGTTTTTGAGGTACGAGCTCTAGGTCATTCGGTGATTACTTGACCCAAACTGATCCTGTAAATTTTTCGCGTGCCGGTGCACACCCGCCAAGCAATCTAGATCCGCCCCGTCGTGCTCCCCATATCTCTGTATCAAACCACGAATTCGAGACCTTGGTGTACATCTGGAAATGCGTTGTAGCGCACGTAGTTGTGGAGATCTGAATTTGTACGGCCATAGGAGTTGAATTGTTTGAAGTCCCACAAAAAGGTATTCTAGGGTACTAGACAGTTTAGCAGATGTTAGGCATAATATATCATCACTTCAGATGTTACAGCAGTACTATTGAGGAGCTCGCCTTCTGTGTCTATCAGTCTTTGGGGGATGAAGCTCATATGTGCTCATTTGCCCTGAACACATGCTTTTGATCCATGGGAAGCAATGAGCAGTTACCGGCTATATATATGCATCTTTATGCATCTTATATTTGTTCTGTCTCTCTTTTGTCGCAGATTATTTAATTATGCAAAGTGAAGACAGGTTGTTGTTGGCGGTGGGGTGGCGTGCTGAACCTACCGGCTTGTTGACGCCGCCTCCTCGCAGCGCCGCTTCTTCTTCTACCTCGAGCTGCCTCGCACAACTCTATCTCTCTCTTTTGTCTCACACAAGAACACACACCAGGGGCAGACTCAACACACACACGCATATACCAAGAAGAGCACACAAGCTTTGCCCAGAGGCACTCTTACTTGGCAGCCATAAAGGCTACATATTTTCTATAGCCCTCTCGGCCTCTATCCAACTCACCCATGATCCAAATGACCCGGCCAGCATGCACGTGCACATGGCTAGCTAACAAACTCCATGCGTGACTACATCAACTAACCAATCTGACCCACTACTAGCTTGCATGCACACACATGATCTCATCTTTACGTCAGTACACTGCCGCAGCCTAGTATATGGACACGACTACATGCATGACTCAAAACACCGATAAATAATATAAACCTAGCACTAATAACAAGATTAGTTCTAACATTCACCTCCCTAATCTTGTTAAATATTTCTCTCTTGAAGCCCGTGGTCGTCGATGTCGTCGGTGAAACACGTAGATGGCTGCCAATGCCATCTTGTCACGCCGATTATCGCCGACGCCGCCAACTTCAATGAGAAGCGCACCTCCTACGCCTTCACCACGGGTGTGCCACCGCGACACGCTAGCTGCTGCATGTTTGCCACCGGTGCCGCACCTCGCCGATGACTCGCCTCCATGGTCGTCACCGGTGACGCAACTCGCCGGTGACTCGCCTCCATGTTCGCCACGGGTGCCGCACCTCGCCGGTGACTCGCCTCCATGGTCGTCGCCGGTGACTCGCCTCCATGTTGTCGACGATGACGCACCTTGTCGACGACTTAGACATGGAACTCCTCGTGGCAATGGCCTCCGCTCCATGGCCATCACCTCCTTGTCGCCGGTGCCGCAACTTACCGGGCTGCATACCTCTCTCCATCGCTCGTGACGCAGCTTGACGATGATGGGGACACGCACCGGCCGCTAGCAGCATCGTGCCACCAACGACGTCCGCCGCGCCGTCGCCGTCGCCTCGGATCGACAAGGCTATGATGCCAATTGTTGGCGCCGCCTCCTCGCAACGCCGCTTCTTCTTCTACCTCGAGCTGCCTCGCACAACTCTATCTCTCTCTTTTGTCTCACACAAGAACACACACCAGGGGAAGACTCAACACACACACACGCATATACCAAGAAGAGCACACAAGCTTTGCCCAGAGGCACTCTTACTTGGCAGCCATAAAGGCTACATATTTTCTATAGCCCTCTCGGCCTCTATCCAACTCACCCATGATCCAAATGACCCGGCCAGCATGCACATGCACATGGCTAGCTAACAAACTCCATGCGTGACTACATCAACTAACCAATCTGACCCACTACTAGCTTGCATGCACACACATGATCTCATCTTTATGTGAGTACACTGCCGCAGCCTAGTATATGGACACAACTACATGCATGACTCAAAAAACTAAGAAATAATATAAACCTAGCACTAATAACAAGATTAGTGCTAATACGGCTTGACCCGGGACCGGCAGGTGTAGAGGCGCGTGCGCTGTACCCCCACGCCGTCGATGCGAAGATTCCCAACCTGTCACCCTTGATAACCAGTTCGGCGGCGACGCAGCCGGCAGCGACGACCTCTTCCCGGTAGGCACAGACCGCAAGGTCGTCTTCCTCTCCGGTCTCCTCCACACCGTCATGGACGCCGCAAAGCTCATCCTCGAGAAACTCCTCTACCAGGTACAACCATTTAGATTCAGGCCCTCTCACTCTCCCTCTGCATCTCTGTAAAAATAGGGTAAGCATTTCTTCAGAGCTACACTCCGTTAACTGATTCGGTTCCTTCGGTATTCACCTGCGCAAATTAGGGTGAATGAAATCAGAGTATTGACCTGTATTTGCATCATTGATTGTAATCTGATTATAACTACTCATCTTGTGCAGTTTAACCTTTTGCTAATTACCATATTGTTTCCTTTTTCAGTGTTCTCCAGTGATAGAAGAGGTTCTAATGATCTTCCAGTCAAGGAGGAAGTGAACTCACAGAAATATGAGCCAGGTGACCATGATCCGCTTGCAGCAAATCTGACTTTTGGGATTTTTCTTTTCCTTTTCACATGTTGTTTATTGCTTTGCACTGAAGAACTGCATTATTGAATGCAAAGGTAGCTAGATCATGAGAATGTAAAATTGCATATTTATCCACATGGGTGTGGACTTGGCGCTACAAACTTTGTCTAGGTTATTGTTCTTTATTGTGGTTTAGAAAGTGTAATTTCATCATAATCTGTTAATCTGAAGTCAAATTGCCAAGTTCTCTCTTGCTACTATCTTTGCATCGTCTGAGCGAGAAAGTTGGTGGTCAAGATAAACTACTGAAATTGATCCTTTGTTACTGGCCTTTTCTTTACATGTGACCTTCTTTAGTAGTCTATTCACCATGTCTTCCTGTTTATAAGCTGGCAGCAGAACAAATTATCGTGCTTAGCTTGCAAGGTGATGATTGCAACCATGTGAATGACTTCTTATAACTCTCAGCAGCAAGACGATCAGCCATGACCTAGAGGTTCATAAATTTAGTCAAGGAACATATAGCCCTTCGATTAGAAGGGGACAGGGATACGGAGGTGATTGACATGCTGAAGATGCATGGTGGATAGACTGATGTAAGTAGTCTCTAACTTGATTATAAGTTTCTTGGTTATTGCAGTTTAAGCGTGTTCAAAATTTTATTCTAGATGTATGATACAGGCTGGAAAATCTTCAGTGCTTGGTCGATGCACCCTTATATTTTTTAAACAGCAATTTATCTGGCTCAAGAGTATTTTGGCTCAGCAATTTCATTCATTAGATATCTTTTTGTGCTTAGATTTTTTTTGACAATTCTACAATTTGTAGCCTTGAGCTAAGATGAAGTTCGTTTTAGTCAACTTACATTCATGGATGTAGCTGATAGGTTAGTCAATTTTTAAATTGATATTTTTTTCGCAAGTTCAGGTTTGCACTTGGCTTTATCAGAATCAGAATATGCAGAACATGTGTTTGGAGAAGTGCCTATTTTGAAGCTTCAGTGCTTTAACCATTTGTTTTTATGAAATAATATTCATCCAGTTTAAAATTATTTTCATTCTATATCCTGCAGATTAGTGGCTTATAGAAAACAAATGCCTCTAGAGTGTATAATGTCAATGTGTCTACCTCTCTCTGAATTGGCACGAGAAGATCGTTCTACATTGGAATCCATATAACTTTGAGAAGGTCAGCTTTGGTCCTTATTTGATTGTTAATTTCTTATTTTCCTCAGAATGGTATATGATATTTAGGTTCTCATATTATTAGAATATATACTGCTCCCTATCTTTTTGGATATGTACTTCTGTTAGCTAAATGAGCTATGGATGTCCTGTTATATGTACTTCTTGGGGGGCAGTAGCACTACTCATCTGCACGTACACTGTTTATTTTGATACAAGACAGAATGGTTGCAGTCTTGGTTGATACCTGATATGGGGCAGTAGCACTACTCATCTACACACGCCAGAATAGTGCACAAACTTACCTATTTAGCTTTACTGAAAATGTTCAGTTCCTTACCAATTATCATTTGTTATCAATATAAAAAATGTTTGTTGGTAAGAGAAAACTCTTCCAATTGATGTTTGAGGAGAGATGTGCATGGTCTTTTACTTTTATATAGCGAGATTCTACTTTTACTTACATTTGTCTTGCTATGTAACACCAGATGGTTAAAGTGCATTTGTCTTGCTATGTAGCTCATCACCCTACTTCACTCAAGTTGCTTCAGCATCTGCCATCATCTTTTGTTGTTTATACTTTTGTAGAAATATATAGATTTCTCAACGAAAAACTGATGGATTCAAAAGATGCATCAAAGATTTCAACTCGACCCTTCTGTGTTATTTAAGTTTCTGTTTAACAACTTGACTACCTATCATCAATCTCCTGCGACAACTTAATGTGAACTTAATTACCTCTGGATATGCGAATGTAATGTTTACATCTTATCTATGTGTATACATGCACAATTAGTTTCTCAGGTGTACACTACTTTACCTTATCGACCTTCAAAAAGAATATTCATACCATGTCCTGAACCTGCACATAATATCTCATGAGTTAGCATGGACATAACCATGCCCTCCGAAACAGTCACCAAAATTTAAGGAAGTTCATATATGTATCTTAGGTCTGGCCGTGGTCTCCCTCCCCGACCCGGAGTCCAAGCGTTTGCTCCCTACATCCGTGAGCTCCGATTTCTCCATCTCTCCACCGAGCAGCAACACTCACACAAGAAGATCAAGCACAGACTAATGGGCGTTGGTCCTTCCTGCCCAGACTAATGTCGCTTCTCTCTCTCTCTGTCTCTCTAAATTATTTTGCAAGCTGGTACAACTTGCATGCCCATAACCTATTCTTTGACCATTCTTGATAACAAGATAATTTAGAATATAGTCATGAGAACTTTGGTTATATGTTGTCATTTGGTTTAGAACTATGTAGCTACGGGCATATATTTAGTTCAGTGCAATATATGTTAGATTAGATAGCTAAATCCATGAGCTACAAACATTTGATTTTGCTCCCTGGTGCTTTCAGTAGGTTTAGTTCCAAAAATAGTATTTTCTTTCTTTGATTACTGTATAGAAAAGAGTGACCAGAGACCCGCTTGCCCCTCTGATTTCCTTTGGGCAGGTCATTGCCTCTATTTTGCTTGTGTCTTTTGTGCTGTCACGCATATTCAAGCCATTTTTTTACATAGACTAAAAACAGAACACAAAAATACAGAAGCAAATATATTAATGTTCTCATTCAGTAGCCTGCCCATGATTAAGGTTCTCATTGCCTCTATTTCCTTGTGTTTTTTTGTGTTGCCACACAGATCGCGAGTTGCAGGGTTTGAATATCCTAGCAGGCTACTTAATTTATTTACAGAAGCAAAACATGCTTATATATGTCAAAATGTCTGTTGGAGATTATGGTGCATAGCAGATCACATATGTTTAAGAAGAGAAACATTGGTATATGTTGATCTGGACAGTAGGTATATGTTGCTTAAATGATTATCCTTGAGAGTATTCCAAAGCCCAGTTTCATGTCAATCTTTTCCTTGAAATTTCTATTTTGTTGTTCAAATTATTTAAGAAACTCTATTTTTTTGCATCTTCTGTAATTAAATGTCAGTGCCAAAGCGCCTTTGTATATTTATTTGTTCTAAAATTTGAAACTTTTGGTGCATTATGCTACATATTTTATGAATGCATCAATGAAATATAATGAATCTTCATGCCTTGGACCTTCATTTTCTGATTTACCAGGTTGGATATGATTGAATCAATTTGAGATGCTCCAACGGCTTTGTTACCGTGTTTAATATGCATTAGTTTTTCTATTGTTGTTGATGTTGATCATTGATGAATGCTCAATTGTTTAGAGTTGAATTTAAGAATATACCATCAGTATAAGAAGAAGTTGTGATGTGTAAAACTAAGAAATAAAACATCAATGATTTTTTATAGACAAACATATCACCATTAGTTTGGATCTTTCATATATTGACTTAAGTTGTGAGTCAAAAATATGTGCTCCTTTTAAGTCACTATGGCATGAAAAGAGGAATCAATAATTAATTAATTTTCATATGTTGGCTAAGTTAATGCGTTTGATCTGTCTCATATTGCTTGAAATACCAAATATGGGATTTGTGTGATTGGTTGCATTCCCTATCTTGCATTGCCGCTCTGGCTTACTTTTGCTATCTAATAATCGAATTATTTGTACCTACTTAATAAGGATTGATCCTCTTGGTTTACTTTTGGAACCAAATGTGTATTTTTCCTTTGTTATGAACTTCAAAATCAACTTTTAAATGAGCAATTCTTAAAATGGTTTGTGCAAACGTCGGGACAAAACATTGAGTGAGGCAACGCGCGCCAAGACGCGTTTCCTACCTTTTGTTGTTTCCTAGACTAACTGCTATATACGAAATGTGTATAGCTTTTAGATTGTTAAACACAACTACATTATGCTATTTTTTATATTTACAATGTTTTAATGACTGTATAAGCGGATTGGATATGACTGTATCTGGCAGCGGTGCTGCTGGGTGCGGCAAGCCGCACTTCCTAACTAGTGAACTAAATGGGCCTGCCCGCTATGTTCGTCCGTAGGCGATTTCGTGTTAGGAATGGGCTGACACATAGCTGTCACGTGAGGATGCTCTTCTGTTACTGATGAAAAGATGACGCTCAGGAGTCAAGTTTGTTCTTGTCCTGCCGGAACCAGCCCATGAACGCCAGATTGGGAACCAGGCGAGAGGCATCACTAGTTCCTTTCTGTCAGTAATCATGGAGGCTGGGACATGTATGCTGCCATTGAGACAGCTGAAGATGCCCTGGCTACACAGGGCATGTTCCACCTATCACCTAGGAGCAGCACAGGAGGAAATTTATCAGTCAGCCTCATGCTAATCAGGCAGCTATGGAGAGACGAGATCGACATGCTGGTGAGCTCCGAGCCAGAACTTGCGGCAGTCGCCATGGAGGAGTTGATCCATCAGAGCTCTTCGGCCAATTCAGATTTCAGTTTTGCCATATTCACGTACCTTGGTTTACAAGGCATACACGAGATTACACTCGATTGGGAAGAAATGTTAGGGTCCTAAATCCTAATTAACTATTGCGAACAAATGCATGCTAGATATGCCGCCATATATTGCTTAATAAAAATGTTTACAGAAATCAAATCGTAGCAACTTCGATGGAAAGAGTAACGAAATAAATCTACCCGGATGCAGAGTACTACATACCGACTTACCTTAGGTTATTTGCAACCTCTGGATAGTCGCTTGCAAATTGCAAGCTGCATCCAGTGGATATGGTACAGATGTAGCTTTACACGATGATCCTGAAGGACACTGATTCCAATTTGTTCCTATGGTACAAGCATGGATGAGATAACCACGACCGTAGCCACACTGCAGGGTCTTGCTACAAGTTAAGCCAATCACCTCCGAATTTGTTTCTTTCCCTATGCCTCCTAATCATACATGTTACTGGTATCTTCTTGATTTTTTGTCTACCATCATATCTCGTGTTTATGTGAATCTATTTATTACACGAAAAGATTCAGAAGAGCGAGTTATGTGGAACTGTAAATATGGATGGGCATCATGCATGTTCACACAAGGATGCGTTTAAATATATAGGATGGAAAGTGTTGTCTAAGCATGTGAAGGCAGGTGGTGGTAAGTTAATTAGATGCACTGGATAGAGGTGGTGGCGGTGTTTGTGTTTGTGTATGAAACACGTGCAGAACCATTTTGTTATATTTCAGTTCCCTATGCCCTGTGTTACGATGTGTGGCATTGATATCAACAAGACTGATTGAAGAAATCATTTTCAGGAATCCTTGTGTTTTCTTTAGCAAGGGCAAGCCCCAATTTTCACCGGACGCGACTCATCTGACGTGCCTTCACGCACGGCAGAACTACTGCCGTACACGCCAAAATCGGCCATTCGTTCACTACCCAGCCCATCCAACGGACCTGTTATCTCCACTACTATTAAACAATCAAACAAGAACTTTTTTACGTACACCCCGCAAAACGTACACAGACACAACACCGCCACAGGATGAAGCCCACACGACCCAATCTAACAGCCATCATTAATTTATTCGAGATCTGGTGTGCGCTTAGCAGTTTACATGGACTGAACCGTACTCCACCAGATGAAAATAGAAACTCTCCATCCCACCTCCGCAGCCCCTCAAATCACGCTAATCTAACCATCTAATCAATTCGAAAAAAAGAAACTAAACCTAATCGTCTCCCTCGCCCCTCTCCCTGCCTTTCCTCGCCACCGCCCCAGACGAAGCTCAGCAGCCCCGTCGCCTCCCTGTAGGGCGGCCTCGATCCCTGCATCGCATCGTCGCCTCCCTGGACGGTTCCCTCGCGGCCCTGCACCGCGTCGACGCCTCCCTGCCGGGCTCCCTTGCCACCCTGCACCGCACCGTCGAGTGGGTGGCCGCTCCTCCTTTCACCTACAATCAAATATTCACAGATTTGTCAGGCTACAACAAGATTATTATGCAGCAATTTTCCTGAGTTTTGAAGCAGCAGACAGCCCCATCAGATCGGCCAGGTATGATTTCCACGGCCAATGAAAACCCACCTGCTCGCCCAATCAGATCTGCCTGAGTCGCGGGCGCCCTGCGCGATGACAACAACTTTGTGTTGTTCCGCGCTGACGACACGGTCGTATGGTGGACGTTCGAGTCCCCGACGGATACCTGGTCGCCGGGAAGGACTTCATGCCCACAGCGTAGCTCTTCTCCAGCGTTTCCGATACCAACAAGGCCGACGGGAAGTACCGGCTCGCCAACCAGCAACAGGACGGCAAAACCTGGTGGCGCGATGGCGGAACCCGTTCCCACTGCTCCCGGATGCGTTCAACGGCGTTGAGCAGATCGACGTCATCGGATATGGTCTCCAGGTTTAGTCCCAGCTTCGCTTTGCTCCCTCACTACACAATTTCTCTCCTATTTGTCGAGATTTACCATGCCTGTCTACTCTACTGCTATTCTACTGAATACTATTCTTGGATAAACACATTAATCAGTGTGGTTAGATGGAGTGACCGATTTCACAGAAAATTGTCATGTTCTGCTACTTGGGTTCACAGTCTACAGGTGTGCTGGCTCTAACAGAGTTTTCTCATGGTGTTTTTGTACAGTTCGGAGGCCCAGAACCTGAGAGACTCTTCGGTTAACCCTACTGTGTGGAGCGGTGATTGAACTGGGCCCAGAACCTGAGGAAACAAATATTGTAGTATGTTCATGATTATATATGCACAATATCGTACTGGTGTTCCTGCCATTGAATATTTCTTGTGTACTATGTTTGAGAATTTTTTCTATTAGCACCAAGGAAAAAGCGGCACTATGGGTTACTACTTACATAATAGAGGGAAACGTGCAACCAACCTGTGAGGCCACTTAATGTGTCACAGAAGGAATCAAACCTGAAAAGCACAATGATGACAGAGAAGGAATCACCGGAAGCGCTAAAATACAATGAAAAAGACTAATGCGATAAGCAGTTTCACCGCTGGAAGCATATAATCTGAACTGTTTTTCAGCTCAAAGCATTGAAAGCACCAAATCATTGTACTTCTTTTTCTCCTACAACCATCTTGTTTATGGCTCATAACTAAATCTTTCAAGTACAACAACCATGATTGGGAACACTAAGATCCTGATTGTGACAGTTGCATATGGCATCCTCTCGGCGTAACGACTTAGGGACTCCATTTCAGGACCTAACCAACATCAGCAATTCAGGTATCTGAGCTGTTTTTCAGCTCAAAGCATTGAAAACACCAAATCATTGTACTTATTTTTCTCCTGCAACCATCCTGTTTATGGCTCAAGTAAATCTTTCATGTACAACAACCATGATTGGGAACACTAAGATCCTGATTGAGACAGTTGCATATGGCATCCTCTCAGCCTAACGAATTTGGGACTCCATTTGAGTGTAAAAAAATGTTACTGTACTGACATTGGTGGTATAGGCATAAATGCTGATGTGATGACGTCCGATCAGGTTTCATTTCATGATCCAAATTCCTGCAAATCAAACTGGACATTTTGTAACAAGGAAAATGTCAATAATTACGACTCAGCGTGACGACTTAGGGACCCCATTTGAGGACCTATTCAACATCACCAACTCAGGTAAGTAACTTAAATATATCACCAACTCGAGCCTAGGTAAAGATTTCGTCCACGCAGGCCAAATGGCAGGTCCTAAAGAGTTGAACAGACAAAGGGAAAGGGAGAGGTATGCACTAAACAGGGCTCATAAGAAAGCTACATCTACTATTCTTAATGCAGAACACACCCCATCTAGGACACCCGCGGCAATATCACCTGGTTTGTCCATTATATTCTGTTCTTTATATATGATTGAGCAATCAGAAGTATAATCAAATATATGATCAGGTGATTTCTTCTGCCGGATTTTCACACCGCAGAGAGGCCCACTGCGCAATCAGCTGTCACCCAACTACGATACACACCAGGTGTTGAAGGTGATGTTCGTTCTAACCTTAGAATATCTTCATTTGTGTGTGAATAAATGTCACTGTACAAACATTGGTGATGTAGGCATACCTGTTGATGTGATGACAGCAGATCAGACTCCATTTTGTAAAAAGAAAAGGTGTGCATAATGAAGCCTCTGGCAGCAGATTCTTCGCAATGTTTTGGGTTGCAATCGGCACTTGAATCCTTAAACTGCATCTTGGGTAACAGAGCATGCCAGGGTGAGCAACTAAGCGCCACAAATAAAGACAGGGAAGCCAGTAAAAGAGTAATTAAAACATTAGACGAAATTATGCAAAATTTGAGATCACAATAACCATAGGAGCGTCCTTTTCATGTAAAGACCAAGTATTCTTTTTTCCTTTCTGTTCTGACACAAGGCTAAGCCACGAGATGTATAAAAAAGAAAACATCCTATTCTTTCTGAGCACCCCAAGCACAAAATTATGTGCCTCATCAGAAGAGCTGAAATTAATGAGAAAGTATCTCGATTTTCTAAGCTAATCATCTCATGAGAGTTGAGGTAGTTACCAAAAATCTTCATGGTACAACCGTACAGCTTGATCTCCAAAAGTTCAAAGCAAGGTTGACAACGCCGGTAATTTTGGTTGATGGGTACTATCATTAGCCCCTGCATTCCTCAAGCTTCTGCTGCAGCCTCACGTTGTGCTTTAACTACAGAGTAGTGGCAAGATAAGTTAAAACACAACAAATGATAGGTACACCCTTAAAAAAAATTAAAGTGTGCATTCCTGATGTGTGTTACCAGAAACCTAAATGGTAAAAACTCTCAAAATATCAACCAGATCCTGAATCTCACAATTTAGTAAAATAATACTAGAATTTCATTTCCACTTCAATTGACAAATGATTTTGTTAATTGCTAAACCCCATAATTATTCAGCATGCCTCATCAGAAGGTCATTGATAATGGCACCCAATACTTGCATGGCAAACCACAAAAACTATGAGTACTGATTAAGAAGCTGACATCCAATTGCGACTACCTGAGTCCGTCAAGTACCTGGAGCAGCCGAGCAGTAGGCGAGCTGCGAGCGCCTACCCGGAGCGAGTGTGGGAGCCAAGCACGGGGGCCAACAATGACGGCGGGCACGTAGACGCACTGGATCTCGGTCCGCTATGATATGCCCGCTCCCGCATCGTGTCCAGCATGCCCCTCTAGCTCCCGTCTAGATCTGCGCTGGGCCATGGGGATGGCAGCGGCAGAGTTTATCTAGGGAAGACCAGCGGGGTTGCTGGCGAGGCGAGGCCGTCGTGCGGCGAGGAGGCGGCGGGGCGAGGCAGAGGGGTGGAGGAGGAGGCGCCGGGCGACATCGTGGCAGCAGAGAGGAGGCGTCGTGCGACGGCGCGGTGTGCGGAGGAGAGCAGGCAGCGGGGAGAACAGGCGGAGGCCACCATGGAATGGGGAGTGGTGGGGAGAGAGTGAAGGGATAAGCGTCTGCGTGTCTCTTCTTTTTCTTTCTTTTTACTTTATTGATCGAAGCCTTTTTGGTCAAGTACTAATAAGCATAGGCGTTCCTCTAAGAAAATATAGACGTTGTCCAAGTCAGTTTTTCTGAGAAGCCAAGTCATTTTCTTTATCAATAGCCCTTTTGGTCATTTGGTTTATATTAGCATCAGATGTTGTCCAAAAAAAATATTGGGCGTGTCCGATTTGACTGTGTGGGTGCTATGTTTTTATATGTCACAAGGATTTAGAAAAATGTCCAGTCATAATCATTTTGATAGCTATTGAGATCTTTATTGATATTTGTTATTGAAAATATCAAAAAATTGTAATCATGTAGGTCATCTTGTGGTCTCTGGATGTTAAATTTCATGGAGTACTTCATGAGAGATATTGTGTCCGACAATCCGGAACAGGTATATTTTGCTTCATATTATGATACTTATTATTTTGTGGTGTGTCAGTATTTCAAAAAAGTCTTATCACTACTTGACTTTATGTTCACATGACACGTTTTAGAAAAAAATATTCGTCATTTTACTCGACTTGGAATTCAATGATGATGATATAAGAAATCAAGACTTGAAAATTTGGGATATTCTTGGGCTATGTGTGTTGTTCGTCTTGGATCTAGATTAAGATTTAAAATGTTTTAATTATAGATATGATACGTGTGTTGCATGTGCACACTTACTATGTATCAAAAGATTGATGTGGTTACACAAAGTCATGGTAGCACAAGTTCTATCTATAGATTGTGATACATGGTGATGCATCTTTGTGAGGTTAATTGTGTGCCCCATTTATTAATGCTTCTACGGTTTCTGATTTAGTGGTTTACACTGAAGGTGCATAGCATCAATATGATTAGACTTAAGGTATAAGGAGAAATAATGGTTAAATACGACAGTTAAATACACATGGTTTGTCGTTTCCGTAAAGGACGGAGTTATGATAATAGATGAAATATGCTCAAAGTCTAACTTACTTTCACATTTTGTTGTATATGGATCCAGAGTTGATGACCAAGATGTTGTCTATGTGTGTTACTTAAGTGTCAGTCTCTGGGACAAAATTGACTAACATACTATTGTATGTAACGTGTTCTTGTTTAGTCCATTTCAAAACTATATCTGCAAAAGCATAATTTCATACAAATTAAGATTTGAAATAATTGTTTCCTAACTAGGATAACTGAGGAAATTTCTTTCTATGATTATACGTGCGTTGCACGTGCACGCTTACTAGTTCACCAACAAACTCTGAAGTGTTTGAAGAACTTGCTTGTTTCTCTATACACTGAAACTTCTCGCGCCAAAAATTGTAGTGCAGCATTGCTATCGAGTTGTAGCCGTTGCGTCGCTGTCATGCTGCCGCCACCACCACCGCGTTATATCCAACGGAGCTGCCTCCGCAGTCGCTGCGTCACCGCCGAGCTGCAGCCGCTGCGTTTCCGTCGAGCCACCGTCACTGCCATGTCGCCGTCGAGATGCCGCAGTTGCATCACATCCCATCCTCTGTCTAGTCCTCTGAAGTCTGAAGTGCCTCATGTTTGCCAGTGGTCTGTAGTCTGCTAGTGGTCCGTAGTTGTGCCTGTTTCTCACCCCAAAAATTGCCGCTGCGGTGGATGCGTTGCTGAATCAAATATAGCCATTGCTTGCTGAAATACTAGGACTCAGAACACATAGCAAACCTTGCACGTACAGCGGTGCCAAGCACAATTCGAATATAGCATAGTCTGTAGTTTTATCAGGGAAACTGAAGTGCTAGCGCAATTTTCATCCCCGAATCAGCCAAGCATTCTTCTAACAGAGTACTGAAAATTGTAGAACTGAAACTCAAGCGCTACTGCAATGTTTAGCACTGAATCACCCAAGCATGCTATTTGTACTAACAAAGTACTTAATATTTTAGCAATGAAACACAACCTATTTGCAATATTGAACACTGAAACTCAAGTACTAACAGAGTACTGCTACTACTTATATAAATCCCAAAAATACCATAACATGGGATGTATTTCACAGGACTACTGATACATGGACTTTCCACTGCATCCAAATCTAGAGAGCACTTCATTTAATTATCAAAAGAAGTCGTCACGGCAAATGGCTTCAATGTCTTCTTCTGTAGAAGTCTGCATTCCAAAAAATAATTTTATCACAATGTACAGCTGCTTTGTTGAACATACTAGCAGAACACAAATTTCAGATGACACTTACCGTCAAGATATCAGTAAAACTAGGTGCAATAATATAATTATCTGTGAAACAATTACTCCCGGTCACATTCTGGTTGCTCCAATAATCGTTGTTTTCTATGGAGTGGGATTGTGATGGTCCCATCTCATCTTCTCTTTCTTTCTATACTGGGATATGTGCTCTTGAATCTAAAGCGTGGATAGGTTGAAATGCGCAAGGCATTCAACATCAAAGCATCCAAGTCATACATGTTTATTGAGATCATCTTGATTTTATATCCGCCAGTATCCCCCGTGTTTATGTGTATTGCAACATAATACTTAATATATGAAAATGGTCGCCAGAGAGTTACGTGGAAGTGTAAAGTATGGATGAATGAAAGATCATGGCCTTTCCTACGAGTTTATGCAAAAGTGAGGTCCAATATAGAGGAAAGGGAGAGTGTTGTTCAGACATGTGATTTTGCTGAATGACCCAAATCGTTTTATAGAGACTTCTTCGACTCGTCGGCAAGCGCCTTCATGGACGCTGTCAGCTTCCTCGCCGGCTTGCTGCGGGCATAGCAACGGGAGGGCGGCCTGCCATCACCAGGGCCACTGTGGCCTTGCCACCGCCCTTGCTGCTAGCCGTGGTTGACGTGTCACGGCCCGAAGCAAATTTTTATCCCTAACCTCTTCCTTGGTGCAGGCGGCGACGCGTGGTTCAATTTTGGGGGTGTTGTGCCGCAACAGTGGCCGTCAGGGTGGCGGAAGGATCTTGTGATTCCATTCCTGTCTGAGTCGGGGGCATTGATGGTGATGGCGGTGGCGGTGGTGGACCAAGTAGTCTACCGATTTCTCGGCCGAGTGATCTAGCACTTCCTCTTGTTTTTCCGGTGCTACGGACAAAAAAGAATCTGTGCTCCTATGCTATGCAGAACATTGATTAACTGGTGTGTTTTTTCTTTTCTAGCCCCTCAAATATTTGTAATTTTGTAGAAACTTGTAAAACAACTTTGTCCAAAATTGAACAGTGTATATGATATACAAAGTAACTATCGTGTTCCTCAATACCAGGTTTTAGAAACAAAAAAACAGACTAATTGGACAAGTGCAATTATTATGATACACAAACTACAATAAACTTGCTTTCCGTCACACTGAGTTGCTTTTGAAAGAGTCAATCCATGCCTAAAATTTGCATTAAGGCAACAACGTTTGCACGGAAGATAAAAAGAAACAAAATTAATGATAATAACTATAAGCTAAAAACTAGCTTTTTAACTCGAAAATTCATAACCAGTGATCAACTTTATCGATTTAGGATAGAATAAGCATGTTTGGACTACAAACTTGTTTTTGTAATACTAAGTTGCTTCCAAAGTAGTATTACATACCCTAAAAAATAGTGTATAAATAATTTTAATGATATACAAACAATTATGTACTAAAATCTTCCTTTTTATGTAAAAAATTAATTAAATTGCAACTTACTTTTTGGAACATCAAAGTTGTTTTAGGCCGCGCTTGGGATGGATGTAATTTTTACGGGGGTGTAAAACTTACAGGTGTATGTTACCGGTCGGTCAGCAATTTTAGGTTGGAAATAAAACGATGGGCCAAGCTCTGTATTTTTTACAGGCATATCTCAAAGCAAAACGATAATCCAAACAGGGCATTAGATTTTTGTCAGAATGCTTCATTTCAAATCTAGTTTTGAATACCATGTCATAAGAAATGTAACGGCAAAAATGTGATTCAAGGAAACAAATGCACACTTACTGAAATGTGGCTCCTAATACTACAAATCATGTTTGGAGGCCACAAGATGGGTAGTGAAGTCCCGCACCATAGAAGATCGCGCAATCATATGTGGGCAGACAATTAACATTGATTCCCCCCCCCCCCCCCCCCCCCCCCCCCAAAAAAAGAACATTTGATTGAGTCTATTGTCCAATGCGTTGTCGGCTGGGTGTGCTAGGTCTACACTCTGGGCACTCGTTTCCTCAAAAAGCGCAAGCGCACCCTAGTGGTATCTAAATGAAATTGCAATTCCCACAATAGTAAAAGACGCATTAAATAGCTCAATATGATTTTGGGAGAAAATCGATTGCATGTTCAAATAAGACTATGCCAGTTTGCTAAACGAAGAACAATCTAAAGAATCTTAATGCATTAGTCACATGAATTGCAAGCTACATTAGTTGCCATGTCTATATAAACCATAGGGCATCTCTCAAGGGGCCTATTTGACGGATTGTTCAATGAGAGAGCTGGTTTTAGCCAGCTTGACTGGTGGAGGCAGCTTGCTCCGTAAATAGTAAGGATGGACGTGAAAAGAGCAACCGTAGCAACATAACGACTATTGCTACATGTTAAAGGCACCAATTGAGTATTTGTTTCTTTCTCAATGCCTCTCAGTCATACATGTTCATTGATATTGTCTTGATTTGTGTCCACCATCATCTCCAGTGTTCATGTGTACTGAAACATATCAGATGGAAAATAGTCAATGGAGGGTTATCTGGAAGTGTGAAGCATGGATGAATGAGAGATGATGGGCTTTCCTGTATGTTCACGCGGCAATGGGGTCAAATATAAAGGTGAGGGAAAGTGATATTTAGACATGTGAAGGTAGGTGGGGACAATAAAATGCACCCTATAGAGGTGCACTACTAGGAAATAGCTTATAGATGGACGTTTACTAGTAGCGCGTTATATTGACCCACGCTGCTGCTAATTACTAGCAGCGCGCCACATTGACCCCTCGCTACTAGTAAATATTTACTAGTAGTGCATGGCAAAAAAACGCGCTATTAGTAAATATCTCCTGCGGACCGGACATAGCAGTAGCGCGAGTGGTAAAACCAGCGCTACTACTAAGCGAATAGCTATAGCGAGGTGAGATACCCCACGCTACTACCGAGCGTGTCCACCGCCGCACCACATGCACCCCCCCCCCCCCCTCCCCCACCAAACTATCTCTCACGAATCCGTAAAAAAAAATCTCTCTATCTCTCTCGCGACCCTCAGCCCCACCCCCTCGGTCGACCTCCTCTCCCCCATGATCTCCTGGCCGCCGCCACCACCCACGCCGGCCGGTTCCGGCGAGCTCCGGCCGCGCGCAACACGCCCCCAAGCTCCTCAATCTCTGCCCCTCCCTCCCCTCCGTCCAGATCCGTGCCTCAAGGCCTACACCTTTGCCCGCGGCTAGGGCTTCGGGCGCCCCCCGTATTCTTGCCAGAATCCACCACAATCGGCGATGGCAAGGCTGGAGCTTGCGGGATCCGTCACCGGCGTTGCCCAGGTAGGTCCTTCCTTGCTCGGGTCCACCCTCTCCTCCTCACCTCACCTTCTCCTCCTATCCGTCCCTTTGCTGCAGGTCACCATGGCGTAGAGACGGCAATGACGGCAAGAGGGCACTGACCTTGCCCTGCTCGAGGAGGAGGAGGGGCGCACCTAGCCGCCGGCCCTGCCCTGCTCGAGGAGGAGGGGCGGGAGGGGTCCTGCGCGACAAAAGTAGCAGGAGCCCTAGCTTGGCAAGGCATCTCTTCTCACTTTGCAGCCCAGTATCTTTTATTGTATGTGCTAGTATTATTCATTCATCCACAAGTTTTGATGTTTCCCAAATTGCGTCTTGGACAAGAGATTTTGTCTGTAGAAAAGCATATCGGCAGCTGCTCATCTATTGTTTGGACTAAAGAATCATCAAGTCCTCCTGATATCTGTTTGGATGTTAGATGGTTCATGCATATTTCTGTCTACTTCTTCTAGAATTAGTGTGTTACCTAGATTCCAAAACCATTTCAACATAGATGGCATTGTGAATATGAAACTTAATACAGAACTTGTCCTCTCTGTTTTCATTTCGTTTTGTAAAATCACAGGTCTCTAGAAGAAAGTAGTCTGCAGGGGACCTCTAGTACTAGTGTTTTTTCTTTGCAGATAAGCATGTGTTTGTTCATCTGTGATTCGTCCTTGAACTCCTAAAACTTCTGATGAGGAGAATGTTAGTAGATGCACATTTTATCTGCTTCTGCTAGTTTTCATGTGTCGGTCTTGCCTTTTCGGAGCCTCTACAAGAGGTTTTGTTTGTAGAAAAGTATAGTTGACTATCCATCTATTTGTTTGTAGAAAAGTATAGCTGACGGTCAGTTCAGCATAGATGCACATTTTTTCTATTGTTTTAGTGATAACATAATAAATAGATGGATTGCTTCTACAAGAGATTTTATCTGTAGAAAAAAGTATATAGGCTGCCTGTTCAATTATTGTTTGAACTAAAACATCCTGATGTCCTGATAAGTTTGGATGTTAGATGGATACATGCTTCTGTCTGCTTCTTCTAGAATTAGTGTGTTACCAAGATTATAAAACTAGTTATGCACTGTCTAGATTCAACATAGCTTCATGTAATTTTTTTAAGATTCACCACATGTTCTGCTGGAACAAGGTGAGATCCTTTTTCAGCAACCATTTCATTTGAACACGCATCATGCTTTTCTGAATATAACTGAACATCTGAAGCAGCCATGGTGTATATAATTTAAAATTGGAAGTCAGCACCTCCCCGTTTGATTGCTATGGACCTCCTTATAAGAATTACAAGGGATTTTCTTAAATACTCCAAAGGAAAGACTGAATCGATTCTTTATGTACATTTGTAGAAATAAAATAGAATAGATATAAGACATATTTGCACTTGTCAAATCTATATGCATTCTTATATAACTATTCTCTGCACTTTTCATAGCCACCGAAGCACCAGAACTGCTCTCTTTGATGGCATTGAAGAAGGTGGAATACGAGCACCAGCTTATTATTCACGTGAGATAGATGAACATGAGAATGAGCGAGCTATGGATCGATTCTAAGATCAAGTCAGCATTCTCAAGAGGGTGAGTGCCACATAATGATTGAATATCCGAATGCTCCATCTTCGTTTTATGTAAAGAGTTGGTATTTTCACATACCTGTTTATATTCTCAAAAAAAAGATTGTGCGTGTTTATCTTTTAACTGTATCGCTTATCTAAGATTGTAAGAAGATATCTGTAAGTACTAATCTAGACTGGTATCCATGGTAACCATGTGCGTTCCTGGACCATTTAGTTTGAATAGCCAGTGAGGAATTAAGCATATATTTTCGGCATGAGCCCCTTTTAATTGCTACTCCCTCCATCCCATATCATAAGAATGTTTTTGACACTGTGTAGTGTCAAAAACATTCTTATATTATGGGACGGAGGGAGTAGATGACAAGGAATCTTAACTTAATGGGTCTTGTGAATTGGAATATACTATTTGGTTGAACTGATGCAATTTGCGTAGTAACAAGTTTTCACTTTCTCGACGTGGGCGCAGGGGTGATCGACGCTGACTAGCGCGGCCGGTGGGCGCTGCGCTCTTCAACCACTCGGAGGCGGACTTCTCCGTGAAGCCCGGTGGCCACGTCGCGTAGATGATTATCCAGGTGATTTCGACACCGGAGGTCGCCGAGGTGGAGGACCTCGACGCCACCGTCCGGGGGGGAGGGAGGATTCGGGTCCACCGGCTTCTAAGCTCCGAGCCTTGGTAGATACATCTAGGGAAGTGGTCTGTTTAGGTTGGTGATGGAACACTAGGGAAGGTACCCACCTTTCGATGATGGTTGTGTGTGTCTGATGTTAAATGGAATCTTGAGAATGTTCTGTGACGTTGGTTTGGTTTGCACTGGACGTATTGGCATCCATGAATACTACATCTAACTTTTGTTTTTTTTAATTCCTAAATTGTTAGTAGTAGCGTGGGAAATAAGTGAGCGCTACTACTAACCATTTAGCTGTAGCGTGGGTACCCGCGCTACTAGTAGGCAGTTTCCAGCACTACTACTAGCCTTTTTCCTAGTAGTGGTGGCGGTATGTTTAAACACATGCATCTTTTTCAACTATATTTTACTTTTCACGGGTCTGGCTTATAATGTCTGTCCCTGTGATCAAGAAAACTTGCAAAAGAATTATTTTCAACAACTAGATTTTCTTTAGCAAAACAGCCTATAATTTCAGTTACCAGAAACAAGTGTTGTCAAATACAACAAAATATATAGAAACAACAATCCTTTGCGTAATCCATGGGGTTTCTCCTTTCTTAGGTAAGTAAAGAGTAGTAATTGGGATGAATTTTGTTATCTCCGGTGCAAGGAGGCTAGTTAGTTAAGCTGGTATATGACGACTGTTTGGGGCACCTAGGTGCCTGGACTCCTTGCCTTTCCACCAGTAGATTGCACATAGATGTGCGCTGTTACACTTGACACGCTCAAAATAAACAATTATGTCGAACAAACAACTTGCAAAAAATGCTTGGTTTGTTGCTCGTAACTGAATGCAAATAATATTCCTCTGCTTTGCTACAATTTTTTTCAAAAGCTCCTTCCATTTTTTGAGAGATCATAAGCTCCTTCCTAGTACAAAATTTTACATGTGATCTTGCTTAGCGACCCAAGTCCTTGACAGAGACATCTTCAATAACCAGAGTATAAAAATTGGATGATCCTCACCATGTTCTCTACCAACCAAATAACCATTGTGTACCAACACATCATCGTCATGGACAACACTCTGCTTGATGTCCAACATCAATGCAAGACTGCGCCCTTTGGTTGGATGTATGGAAATACCACTACACCTGCTGGTTGCCAAATCAGTTCTCCTTGTATTTGTTTCTTTCCCTATGCCTCCTAGTCATAGGTGTTTACTGACATCATCTTAATTTTTTGTGCACCATTATCTCCCGTGTTTATGTGTATAGAAATCTACCTAATATATGAAAACGGTCAGGAGATAGTTATGTGTACGTGTAACACATGGATGAGAGATGATGGGTTTTCCTATGCATTCAGGGGAAATGTGGTCAAATATATAGGAGATGGAAATGGCTGTTTAGACATGTGAAGGTAGGTGGGGAAATAAATAAAATGCACCAGGCAGAGGTGTCCGCCTGGTTTCTATTTAAACACACGCAGATTTTGCCATTTCGTTTTACTTTTTGTGGGGTCCGAGTTACGATGTCTGGCGTCGTGATCAGGAGAACTGATTGGAGAAAAAAAATCAGAAATCTTTGCATTCTCTTCAGTAAGGGCAACTCCCAATTCCACTAACAGAAACAACAGGGCGAGGATGAGATGCCTCCCGGGTCGCTCCCTAGGGCGACTCCGGAGGTCACACTAACCGCCGACCGTAGGCTACTCCCATCGCCGTACTTCCCCCGCCGCCGCCGGAGGAGGCCGTCAGTGCTGACGGCGGCGGCGGGAATCACCCCTCCAGCTCTCTCCTTCCCTTATCTCCCTAGTTGGTCGGCCTCCTTTCATCGCCGATCCACGATGTGCGTGTCTGGATCTTGATCCTGTGTGATGCTGCAACGTGATCTGGTACGTGCCATCAATGAAGGTTACACCACCAGTAGTGTCCTCTATGATGTGAAGAACATGTGGTGTTGTGACGCAACGGCTGGCACTGGCTGGGTCAGATCTGGTGGCGTGCGTCGTGGGCGGATTGGATCCAGCGGGATCTAGCCTATGGAGGCTTGCAGGCGGCCGATGGTGGAGCTCCAAAGGTGCTTGATGTGGCAGATGGCTGGATACAGTTTTGTCTGTTCGGCAGCTTTAGGGATGCGTGCCACCATTGCTGGGCGTTTGGGTGGCGATCTGCACCGTGTCTCGGTCGGGTGTCAGTCAGGTGGATGCTCGGTGGTGGTGCATATGACTTGGCCGTATGGTTTCGCGTGCCAGGCTTACCTATGCCTTCCACCCTCACGACGGTCCGTCTTTACTGGATATCTGTCTTGCTTTGGTGATTGCCCGGGTGTACCCCGCATCGGCACCAGGTGCTAGCACGCGCGGCCGTTGTCTGCATAGTTAGGTCCACCGTCTCAGCAAATGTTTAGTGTGTGGTGTTCACTTTGGTCCGCGATTCTGGTGCTGACTGGGACATTGCAGCATGACTTCTTCACTGGCAAGTTGGTGGCGGCAACACAGAGGACTTAATTTATGGCGGTGAATGCTTGGTCTCTAGTTCCGGGGTGAAAACCCTAGGTTTGGCCTTCATTGCTTGTACCTGCCAGTGGCGGTTTACGCTTCCTTGTTGAAGGCACTGTCTGGAGATTACTTGGTCCTTCTATTCTGGGTGAAAACCCATGATCTAGCCTATGTGGTTCGATCCAGCGATGACGGTGTTCATGCATCGTTTCCTTGTTGAAGGTGTCGCTGTTGGGGGAAGCTTCTCGTTGTTCGTGTGCTGTCAAAGGCAGTGGTAGTAGTTGATGTTTTGCTGTAGTGGGTAGTTCACCTTGACCCCTATGGATCCTTTTTTTCTGTTTGGTTGTGTGCATCCTAGTTATCCAGAGGCTGGGTGTGTACTTGTTGTGATTGTATCCGCTTGATGCAACATTATGAGTTAAATAAAGAGCACCCTTTATCAGAAAAAACTAACAGAAACAACAGTGTTTTGGCTACCAGAAAACAAAATGAAAAAGAATATATAAACTAAAACAAATACTACCTCTTTTTCGGTTTATAAGGTTTATCTTAAAATTTTATTTTTTCGGTTTTATAAGGCTCATTTTATTACTCCTGATCACATGCTCATATATGAAGGTGCATTAAATCGCTGCATACGAAAATTAAGAGAAAACTCACCAATGCATGTAAAAGTTCTTGGTTATTTATTGGTCACATATGCATGCATTGCAATTAATGTATCGGTAAACATATTCTTTAAAAGAAAAAGGTGAATTAATTGAGTACTTTTCGAAACTACCAAGATTATTCAACCACTCATCATCTATCTTGGTTGGTGAGGTTTTTGAATTAAGCCCAATAAACCGGAAAGGAGGGAGTAGAACGAACAAATAATCGTCCTCTATTTTGCCATGTTTTCCATTTAACACGTGATTTTGCTTAGTGGCCCAAATCCTTTGACAGAGACATCCCCAATCACATCCGAGTATACAAAAATGGGAGCACCTGTTAGCTTTAATCTTGATTTCATTGTACCGGCATGTTGGTTTTTCGTCATGCATGCAACTTTTTTTTTTTTTTTTTTTTGAGAATCACTCGTACTTTATTACTTAAAACAAGTTCGGAAGTTCATCGGAAACAAAATGAAGAATACAGTCTGGAGGCTCTGCAAGCCAAAACTTTCTTAACTGTAAACACACTCCCTCTCTAGCTAGCGCATGGGCAGCCTTGTTGCCGGACCTTCTAACCCAAGTGACCTTTGATTCTTGCCGCGTCCGGAGCAGCTCCTTCATCTCCTCAATGATCTGTCCAGCTGCTGTCAGGTTCTGTTCTTTCCCATTGAGCATAGCTGCCACACCCTTGCTATCAACTTCCACATGCACCCTTTGCGCTTCCAGTTGGATCGCCATCTTGATAGCTTCCCTGCACGCCAATATCTCGGCCAGTTCAGGGTCGGAGACCCCTTGGAAGACAAAGCAAGTTCCTCCCCTAAAAGCACCAGCGTGATCACGAGTGACCACTCCGCCGCCAGCATGCTCGTTGTGTTTGGACGTAGCTCCATCTGAATTGACCTTCAGCCAGCCTTCATCCGGCACTGTCCATCTCTCAGCCAATGCTGGAGATTGGGTCTTCGCACTCTTCTCGTGCACTGATTTCCAATCCTGCGCCAATCTGAAGACCGAGTCTGCAACAGTCCGAGCGTCTGCTATTCTTCTCCCATCGCACGCCTCATTTCTCGCCAACCACAAGCCATAAACCCCCTGAATCAGCATTTCCTTTTCTTCATCGCATGCTTCCGCCATCCACTATAATAGCCAGTTTGACAAAGCGATCGGGGACTCGACTGCCACCGGCGGGATCGCCACCGGTACCCCCTTTTCTTCGCTCAGAAACTTCCAAAACAGCGCCGAATGTGTGCATGTCCAGAATCGATGGTGGAGAGTTTCCTCCCTCCCGCACGCCACACAAAAAACTCCAGGTTTGATCCTGCGTCTGTGTAACTCCGACCCAACAGCCAGACCATTTTTCATTAATCGCCACATATGAATTTTAGCTTTTCCATGCGCATTTGTGTTCCACAACCCGAGCCAACTCTTGTGCGTTCGAACAGATGACGAGGACCCCGGCTGTCCGGACCTCGCACGCTTCATCGCCATGCACATGTGATAGGCAGACCTCACTGAGAAGTAGCCATTCTTTGTGTGGTTCCAGGCCAAGTAGTCTGATCGCCCCGGTCCTCCTATGGTGACCTGTTTAATGTCCGCTGCATCATCCTCTGAAAACATGTGATCAACTTTGCCCGTGTCCCAGGCGTTGCCCTCTACTGTGAGTAAATCACTCACCCTTGTGACTCCAGGAACATAAATCTGACCGAGTGGTTTTAGGCTGCCACTTCTTGGGATCCAGTTATCATGATAAATATTGACACTTGACCCATCTCCTATGCGCCATATCAATCCTTCCCTTAGCAGGTCCCTCCCAAACAAAATGCTTCTGAATGTATAAGATGCTCCACTTGGGCATGTTGCATTTAGGATAGACCCCTCCGCAAAGTATCTAGCCTTCAAGACTCGTGCACATAAAGAGGATGGGTACTGCATAATTCTCCAAGCCTGTTTGGCCAAAAGTGCTTGGTTAAAAGCTGTGAAATCTCTGAATCCCATTCCCCTCTTGCTTGTGCACATTTTATCCCATGCAATCCAATGCACTTTTCGTTCGCCATTCACTGCCCCCCACCAGAATTTCGAAGAGATCGAAGTCAGGTTCCAGCACATCTTCTTGGTGAGTTGAAAACAGCTCATGGTGAATGTCGGTGTTGATTGCAAACCAGATTTAGTTAGTACTTCCCTTGCTGCTTTTGATAGTCCTTGGCCCTTCCATCCAGAAACCTTGACACTAGAGCTCTCTCTGACATATTTGAAGGTCCCTTCCTTTAACCTCCCCACAACAGTTGGGAGGCCAAGATGGCGTTCACTTAGGGCCTCTGATTCAATACCTATGGCCTGCTTTAATTGAGCTTTGTCCTCTTCTTTGCATCCCCTCCCGAAGAAAATGGAGGGTTTTTGAAGATTCACTTTTTGGCTAGACGACTCCTCATAGACAGATAGAATAGTCTTGAGTGTATGTAAATTAGCTTGTGTACCTTCTAGAAAAACCACACTATCATCCGCAAAGAGAAGGTGTGTAGCATGGGGGCCAGTGCCTCCAAAGTTAACACCCTTGATCTGATTCTCACTTTGAGCCTTTTTTAGAAGAGCAGAAAACCCCTCCACACAAAACAGGAATAAATAAGGGGATAGTGGGTCTCCCTGTCGAAGGCCCCTAGATGGTAGGAAGCTGCGTGAGAAACCCCCATTAAGTTTGACTGAAAATCTTGCTGATCTAACACACCTCATGATCATCTCGATCCACCTGTGGGAGAATCCGAATCGTTCTGGTGAACGTTCGAGGAAGATCCACTCAACCCTATCATAGGCCTTCATCATATCTAGTTTGACCGCACACAAAGGCTTCTTTCTTTTCCTTTTCCTTATTGCATGAACACTCTCATACGCCACCAGCACATTGTCCGTAATCAATCGTTCTGGAACGAATGCACTCTGCTCTTCCGAAATGAGAATAGGGAGGAACACCTTTAGTCTATTTGCAAGAACTTTTGCTGCAATCTTGTATAGGACGTTGCAAAGGCTAATAGGCCGGAACTGCGAAAGTTACTCCGGTGAGTTAACTTTCGGAATCATGACTATAACAGTGTCATTGAAACTCTCCAGAGTTGCCACCCCATCTAGAAAGTCACGAACAGCCAAGCAGACAACATTTCTAACCAGAGACCAGTGTCTTTGGTAGAACATAGCCGGAAGTCCGTCCGGCCCTGGTGCTTTTGTCGGGCCCATTTGAAAAAGAGCCTCCTCAATCTCTTTATGTGTAATCGGAGACGTAAGTTTTTCATTCATATCATCTGAAACCAACTCCTCAAAGAGGTCTAGGACCCTGTTCGCCTCCCTGGATCCCTCCGAGCTGAATAGCTGCTCATAGAACATCGCAGCCATCTCTCGCATCTCCTCGTCCGTCGTGCACTTTGTGCCATCTTCACGCTTGAGTGCCCGGACTGTATTCTTGCGCTTCCTACGAGAGGCCCGGTTTTGGAAATATTGGGTGTTCTGATCCCCCTCCTTAAGCCACCCAACACAAGACCTTTGCTTGTACATAATTTCTTCCCTCTCATATATTTCTTTCAGTTGAGCTTCAATGTCTTTGATCTCTGTTAAATATCCAGTACCTGCTGCTCTCTCTTTAGCGTCCCGTAACTGGTTCTTCAGCTGCACTATTTGTCGTCGGACAGACCCAAACACCACACATCCCCATACCTGCATGTCACGGGACACATTCTGTAGCTTGTTGCAAACTGCAAAAACATCACCTCCCTCGCCCGCTTCAGCCCATGCAGATGAAACCATTGCCTCGTATCCATCATGGCGCGCCCACATCTCCTCGTACTTGAACGGATGCACCATATTCCGGCTCGTGTTGGGAGTCGTCTCCGCAACATGGACCAGCAGTCCTAGATGGTCTGATTCCTCCGTGATGATATGCTCCACATTTGTATGTGGGAATAAAGACATGAAACCAGCATTGCACGTGCCTCTATCAAGCCGGACTTGGATATTTTCTGCTCCTTCTCTCTTGTTATCCCAAGTGAAAGGGTACCCCGAGTAGCCTAGGTCAGCCAATCCGCAGTCGGATAGACTGTCCCTAAAGCCCTCCAATTGCAAGAAACTCCATGGGTTACCACCACATTGTTCTACTTGGACTAAGATTTCATTAAAATCGCCGATACATAGCCAAGGTAGGTCATCTTGAGCTTTCAGAAATCTCATAGCATCCCAAGATCTCTTTCCAAGTTCAGTTTTTGGCTCCCCGTAGAATCCAGTGATTCTACAAGGTTTGCCTTCAACCACAACATCTGCATCTATGAAATATTGACACCAAGGCCTTACTGTTACTTGGATATCTTCCCTCCACCATAATGCTAACCCACTACTAAGTTCTTCACAGTCCACTGCAACTCCACAACGAAAACCTAGACTCTAGTTGATCCTCTCCATGGCCCTTGCTTTGTTTTTTGTCTCACTTAAAAACACCGCCGCTGAGTTGTAGGACCTTACCAGGTCTCTCAATTCGCCCACTGTCGAGTCCAACCCCAACCCTCGACAGTTCCAGGCCAAGACATTCATTGGTCTCGGCGGCCCCGCGCCTCGGCAGGGTTCGCCACTTTATCCTTATTTGGAGAGATACGATCAAAGACTGAAGCAGTTTTCTGCCTTTTATCACCAATGAAAGTATCATGATCATGTTGTCTATCAGCCCCATCCTTTGCTACCCAAATCTGTTTTGGTCCTCTTTTCCTTTCAAAAGGTCTAGCTTGATATGCCGAGTCCCTGTACTGCTTGTCATCCTCCTCCCTCCTGGGCTTCTTTCTGTAGTAACCCTTCTTCCTTTTCTCACCAAAACGTTTTATATAGTCATTACTGATATTATCCTTTCCTTTCTTTTCCCACTCTTTATTCCACGATCCTTCTCGATGACCCTGCTGTGCAAACAATTTGTTGCGCAGATCCTGTTCTTTCTTATGCTCCAGGTCCTGCCGAAGGTCATGTTCACGGGATGGATCACCCCTACTCTTGTGTGGGCTCGTCACCTCCCCTTTCTCTGTCTGCTTATTCCCGCCAGTGCGTGAATCAGCAGAATGAGTAAACCCTTTATTCAGATTTCACTTAATCGGAATATCTCTAACCCTCGCCTGCCCGTATCCTCACTTGTCAATGTCACCCAACCGGCTACTGTTGTAGCTTTTATTACTGTTTGCTCCTCCCGTACCTGAACTTGCACCTTGATTTCCTTCCTTCCCTGAAGTGTTCCTGCCCGGTGACGCTCGCAGCCACTCCCCCCATTGTGAAGATGAATCCACTGGTGGCTGGCACACTCTCCCACCATGGACCAATCTGCCACATTCGAAACATAAATGGGGCACTTTCTTGTAGTGGAAATCAAACCATGTTCCCAATTTATCCTCCTTTGAGGTCTTGAGGTAGAAACCCCTGACAAGTGGTTCAAACACTGAAATTTTTGTCCGCACCCTCAGCTGCGTTCCTACTGCCACACCATTCTTGTCAACATCCACCCTCACCACCTCTCCAAGCCAATTGCCCAAAGCCATGCCGAAAGACTTGGTTCTTTTATCAGGTGGTAGGTCGATTACTCTAACCCAAATCTCAATTTTATCGAACACCATCTCAGAGGGCCTCTTATTTCCTTCATAATCCTTCAAGATTAGAACGTTAAAATCATGCTGCCAAGGTCCATTATTCATTGCGTGCTTCCAGTCCCCCTCACTACCAAAATAAACCACAAAGATATTGTTTCCCAGGTCTTTGAAGGTTGCTGTCTTGTGTAGACCCCAAGCCCGCTGCATGGTCCTCTCCAGTACATGCTTGATCATCGGGCGGGAAGAGTGGGCCTTGCCCATCGCCGCCCATCTTGATAACTTTGGCACCACAGGATCTGGATCCTCGAAGACGAAGCCCTCCGCCTCTTTATCCATCAGCACCATCCCTCCCAATCTCGCCGAGAGACTAGCAGCAGGGTCCGGCGTTTTGCTCTCTACCGGCGACCTAGACGGTCCCAGGCCAGCTGATCCCCCGGACGTGCGCGCCGCCGGGGTAGATTGCGTTTTGTGCCCTTCCGCCGCCTTTGGAGTTGCTGCTATCTTCACGCCAGTCCTGTCCGCCATGGCTCCGCCCCAAATGGAGGACAAGCTCTCCGATCTGTACCCAAGGGAGCGCCGTCACTACCCCAGGCACCACCGTAGTCTCACCGCCCCCGCCGAGGAAACCCTAACCCTAGCTCCAAGACCACGATCGCCAAGCGGTCGCCTCCTGTCGCCTTAGAGTCACCTTGGACGTGGTGGACCCAATCGAGTTCAGAAGCCTGTCATGCATGCAACTTAGGTGATCTAGGGAGTAGCTAGTTGAGTGCACGGAGAAGGTGAGATGCCGGGCTGCCATAAGATGCGGCAAGCAAGGTGGGATGCCGATGGTGATGAGAGGCTGCCATGCTGCGTGATGCGGCATTGTCATGTGAAGCGGCAAGGTGCACGAAGGACCGAAGCCAGACCGGTTGGATGGACGGTGTGCGTGAACAAGTCCTGAAGCGAATGGTTTGTACGTGTGCTACTACATGGCTAGCTGAGTGATTCTGATAAGTCGTTAGTGTATGCATGGGTGGCTGGTTGCAGCTAGCTATGTTCGTGCGTGAAGGAGAGTGGCTGCAGCGAGTTAGTGAGTGGGCTATCTAATTGAGCCGTGCATATTGGTTGAAGAGCCGGTCAAGTCAGTAGTTGAGTTATCTAGACCTGGAGTTATTCTAGGAGGTAATTAAGGTGATGGACGTGGGTTAGTGGGTTTAATGGCCCGAGTGTGGAGGCTGGGTTAGTGCGTGCGTGAGCCAGCCCGGTGTATATATAAGTGTTGACATGAGTAATGAAGGCGTTCTTCACCAACCCAACCTAATCACCATCGTGGACCAGAGACCAGCGGTGCTAATTAAACTACCTGATCCTCCTGTATTGTGCTTGCAAATTTGCTGCTTGCTGGCTTGCTTGCTCCCGGTTCATGCCACCCACGGCCATGGAGCTGTCCACCCAGTCGCTTGTCCGGCTGCTCAGCTTACTGGCGGGCTCGTCGACGACGGCCTTGTCAGCGCTGCCTGGGATGGACAGGGTGAGGCAGCAGGTCGACAGGGCGAACAGGCATGGCCCGTCCATTGGGCTCGTCATGTCATACGTCGACAAGGACACCGCGCTCCAGGCCTCCAGCTACTTCAGGCCCTGGCCTGTCTAGCTTCATTGACCTCTACGGTGAGTCTCCGCCTCCCGTTTCTGATCCAAATCGCCTGCCTGGAGATTGTGCAAATGAAGCACTGGGTTGACTCCTAGGTTATCTTCAAGCAGCTAGCAGTGAGTCATGAACTGAACCCAGACACAACACAGAATACAAGGGGCACCCAGTAGAGATGATATGGTAGTGTTTAACACTTACGAATGGTGAATATAAATTTGAAGTTTCGACATACCTGAAGCTCTGCAAATTTGCATGATCTGCACTCACAGAAGGCCTGAACTCCCTTTCAAGATCTGAATTCTGATTGACCCATTCACTAATTTCGGATAAAAGCTGCAGAAAGGGGGTCCAGAAAGCTCAAACAAGAAGGCGTATAAACATGACAATAGACACACAAGAAGATAATATACTACAGGCCTGACGTGCGCTCAGAGAAGTCCAGAACTCTCTTTCAAGACCTTAATGCAGATTGACAATTCGTTCGTTTTGGATAAAAGCTACAGAAAGGGGGTTCAGAAAGAGATACACAAGAACATGACATAATCCATTAGAAAGAGAAAATGGGAAGGGAAGATAAAATAATAGCCAAGTTCTCCGCTGTTCTGTAATCTTTTTTACATGCTCACTAATTTTGCTATTCTCCTGATAGACTGAGCTCCCATTGAAATTCCCTTCGGAGAGTCTTTCGCACAGTCCTTCAACACATATATGTATTTATCTTCTCATTGCCTGAGACAGAACTGCAGAGCAGGCTAGCAATGGCGGGCGCAAAAAGCCTACCAGTGGAGGGCCCGGCTGTGGAGGGCGCCCGCCACTGACCTGAATATTAATGTGCATTGTTAGTGTGTATTTACTATTATGCAAGTGACACCCCCCCCCCCCCCATGTAAAATGGCCCTTCCAAAGTTCCAATCAAAACTATGATATGCAAGATGTAAGGAAGTAGAATATCTAAATCCACCCCTATAATAGGGGCTTTAGAACCACCAAGAGAAGCTTGACTTAAGGCTTCATCTATCTTTTCTCTGTGGTTTCGTTCATGATCGTTTCAATATCTTTCTTGTAGTTATCCATCATGACCTAAACCTCTCATAGGTAAACCCACCTTAGGGATTCCAAAGGTCATCCATCTATTTCTATTGTTAAGATGGTAAAGCCCTTAAGGAGAGTCCTTTCTTTGATAGCAATTGAAAGATCAAGATGGTCGACTAAACAAAAGGGGGGGGGGGGGGGGGGGTGGTGAATAAATAACAACAATTTCTTTAGCAATCTAGACTTTGCGGATAAATAATTTCTCCTAAATGCAACTAGAGGATGCAACATATATGGTTATAGATAATATAATTCAACTAGGTAAACCACACAAGTGAAAAGCTCGGATAAGAAATAAATGCATGGGGAGACGAAGATGTATCCCAATGTTCACTTCGTTGCAGAGAATCCACTCACCGTTAGAGAGGCACGAGCAATACACACACTTTGGGAAAATCCACATCCTTGGATCCTCACCAGCAAACCCTACCTTCTAGGAATCTCCAACCTCCAAGGCGATTAAGATCAATGGAAAAGCTTGGAACTTGCTCAAATCGTGAAATTGACTTGTCAAAAGCGAGGGGGAAGCTTGGATCTTGCTAGGGTTAGCTCATCTCCGGTATCCTCTCGCAAATCTCTCCAAGAATCAATGGATTGGAGCTTTGGAAGAGTGAGGATGAACAATTCTTGTGATTTGAGATGGGGAGTGAAAAATGGCCAATGCTAGCCCAACGGGTAGGGTCTTTTTATAGGGTTGGATAAACTAGCCATTTTCGGACTGAATTAATGCTCCCAAACTGTCCAGGTGGCTACCAGGGCTTCGGTCCAACCGGCCAATGAGAATACAAAATAGGGCCCAGGTCTTAGGCCCGGATGGTCCGACACGAGACCGAGCGACCCCAGATCTAGCCCGATCAAAACTATGGACGATATGGGCTAGGGCATCACCCCTGGCCCAGCCTGTTCACTGGATCTAGGCCCAGAAGGTCTAGTCGAAAATCTAGCGACCTCAGACTTGTCCCAGACTCTGGTGTGGACGGTCCAATGCTAATCTGAGTGACCTTGGACATGGCTCGGACTTAAGCCCGGACGAACCGACAAGAACTCAGTCTAGTGCCTGCCCAATTTGCACATCCGGACAACCTAGGCAAATTGTCCCGGATTGTATGGTCTAGTGATTTGACAGAAGAACACTTAGGGAATTTTTTGCTTATGGCTATGTATTCTTTGGTGGATGGGAAGGCTATTTGAGTGTACATATGAAATGAGCAAGAACCTTGGCAACCACGCCTCCTCTTAATAGTGTAGGATCCCTAAAATTAAGACATGAAAATAAAGGATATAAAATAAGCTTAGCTAAAGCATGCTTTAGTTCTTTTCACCATTGGGGGTTGGCGATACTCGACAACCTTCACACTTGATACTAAAACATGCCCATACACTTAACGACAACACTACTACCTTTAACTATTTATCATCAATGCCAAACCTTAATTAGGGGCCTAGATGCACTTTCACCATTGCTTCGGAGCGTGGCTTAGGTGGTCATGTCCTACTTTCTTCTGATTCAATAGTTAGTAAACATGCACCATTCAAACCAATCTGCAAGAGGAGTACACATCGATGAGAAGAGATCGTTCTTGTCCTATTGGAACCAGAGCATAAACAGTGGTTTGTGAACCTGGCGAACAACATCCCAGTTCCTTCCATAATCATGGAGACAAAGACATCGAGGTTGGCATCAAGGTAGCTCAAGATGTTCCTCGTGTGCACGCCACAGGGTTGAAGTATCCAACAGCAAGCTTCATGCAAACGAGGTTGTTGAGAGACGAGATTGACATCCTGGCGTCGGCTGGTGAGACGATGGATCATGGAGGTGGTGAGCTCCGAATGAGAACTTGCAGCAGTTACCTCAGGGAAAAATCATGGTGTGTTATAAGTTTATGTAGGAGTAGAATTTCTATCACAGTACAGGTTGGAATCCTAACCGACTATACATAAAAAAATACATCCTGGATATGCTACAGTACCCAGCCAGGTGGCTGATTAATGGTAGCTTTATTAATTAATCAAAATGCTTACAGGAATTGTAGCAATTTTGGAAGGGAGAGAAACCTAATAAAACTACCCTGCTGCAGGTGCTCTACGACTTAGCTGAGGTCATGTCCCTGCATGTTGTGCTCCCTTTTTTCATGCTCCAAACTGACCAACTGAAATTGTGTATACCTCTCCTTGGTCTCCCTTAGAAGTTAGAACTGTCCGGTATGATCTTTCACACGCCACGGGTGTAAGCTGGCATAACAACCTTGAAGCATGGGAATTTGTTCTCCAAGGCACAAGCATGGATGGTGCAAGCACACCGTAGCAACTAATCTTGGTCTTGGTACATGTTAAGGACACAATCTCCTTATTTGCATCTTTCCCTATGCCTCCTAGTCGTACGTGTTAAGTGCTCTCATGTTGATTTTTGTTTCTACCATCATCACTAGTGTTTTTCTGTCATCTATTTGTTATATGAAAATTTTCAGAAGACTGAGTTATGTGGAAATGTAAAACGTGGATGGGGTTCCATGTTGTGCTCCCACGAAGATGGGGTCAAATATGTAGGATGTAAAGTGTTGCTTCGATATGTGAAGGGTAGGTGAGGACATTAATAAGACGGGTAGAGGTGGCAGTGTGGTTTCTGTATGAACACATGCAGAGCTTACCAGTCTACTTCAGTACCATATGGCCTGAGTTGTGACTTATGCCTTTTCGCATTGAGATCAAGAAAAAACATTTTCAGTAATTCTTATGTTTTGTTTAATAAGGGCAACGAACCCCAATATCCACTGAAACAAACAAACAATATTTTTCCTACAGAAAAAGGAGCCAAAACATTAAACAATGAACAACAACCCATGGGTTTACTCCTTCATGACGTAATTAGTAGTACTAATTGGAACATGTTTTTGTCATCTTTAGAGTGCAAAAGGTGGATAGTTGCAATTAACATTTGGGTAGCGATATTTTTACACTTCAAGCACTCAAACTATGTAATCAGTATATAAAATTAACAACTTCCACATATTGCTTATCTCGTCTGTCGTAACTTGAAATAATCATCCCATGTTTTTACCATGTTTCTTCTCCAAAAGCCCTTCACAATATAAAACATTTAGCACACACTCTTCCTTAATGAACCGAATTCATAACAGAGAAATCTTTCACAATTATCAGAGTACAGAAATAGGAGCTTGCTCATCATGTTCTCCACCAACCCAACCAACATATCATATTTACTTAAGCTCATTGCTTGGTTGGTCGCTCATAGCCCATTCCAGCCATGTTTATGGAGCTCTCCAGCTTGGAAGGTGCCAAATGATGTCTCTAATCCTTTGCTTGCTGATGGGCTCCTTGATGGTACTGCCCAGGTTGGAACCACTAAACTATTACGGCATAAGGAAGGGCGCAACCAAAGTTAGCGTGAGGTGCCATATGACGTCATTCTTCCTTTAATGATTCTAAATTTGGTGGAGTAATATTAAGGCATAAGGAAGGGCGCAACCACAGAACACAGAACACAGAACTTCACGGTTCATAACACGGCGCTTTAACCACCTGAGATACCTCACCTCCTATGTCTAAATTCTATTTTTTCCATCCTTTTCTACTGGGCTCATTTGACCCTTTTTTTTTAACTTTTACCATCCTTTTTATATTCTCCTATTTGTTATCTTTTTTTCCTGTTTCTTTTTTTCCTTTTTTCAGATTTTTTCAAATGCGGGAATTTTTCGAAAAACCGAAACTTCTCTCAATCTTGTGAATCTTTTTCAACTTCGCAAAGTTTTTTTGAGATTTAATGAACTTTTTTCAAATCCAAGATTTTTTTTCAAACACTCTAGTATAAAAAATTCAAACCCATGAAGTTCTCCAGTTTGTTTGCAACATTTTTTTTGCAAAACCCGTGAACTTTTTTCAAATCCTTGAACTATTTTTCAAATTTGTGAATATCTTTTTGGATTATTGACCTTTTTTTCCAGAAAAATCAAATCTTTTTCTTATATTTCTTCGCATTTTTTATTTTTCCTTTATTTCCTTTTTCGTTCTCTTTCCTTTGACAAAACAATGCTAGCTCTTTTGAAAAATTGTTCAATTTTAAAAAAAAATGTTCATTTTTCAACGCTTTTTAGAAAACAAATATTCATATTTTAGTAAATTTTACATAAATTCCAAAGTAAATGTCTATGTCTTAAAAAATTGCTAAGAATGACAAAACATGAACATTTATTAAAAAGAGCGAAAAAATATTAGTGACGAACATTTTCTGAAAAACATAAAACCTGGCATGGATGCCTCATATGTCTGTGCGAACCTGCTACAAGAAGTTGGGGTCATTTAACCATAGTCCAAAAAAACACCAGTTGAGAGTAGTATGCTAGACTAGGCCAGATGGGTGCATCCGTGAGCATGTAGTTTTTCCTAATTTGATTCTTCAATTATTTTCAATTTCCGTCATTATCAATCAAGATGAACTTATTCTTATATCCTAACCATTTCATGAAATTTGTCAACAATTTTGGAATTTTAAATTATGTATGAAAAATGTATAGACTTGAACACTTTTTTCAAAATTGTTAACAAATTCTCAATAATTCATGGTGAACACAAATTGCAAACCATGTACATTTTAAAAATATTTATCAAATTTTTTGAAACGCAAATATTTTTTAAATTTGTGTTTTTTAATCTGGAATGTTTTTAAAATTTAGAAAATGTTATAAAATTGTAAAAAATATTTGAAAACAAAAACATTTTTTAGTATGAACAATATATCAAATTTTTAAGCAGGTTTCAAAACAAAAAGGAGAAACAAGAATGAACGAAAAAACGGAAACTGTCACTGTAGCGATTGGAGCTAAGGACCCAAGCGGCCAAGCCCTGGCCAAATAGGCAAATAGCGGGTGGAGCTCGCTCTATGCACGCCACATGGGCTGACCCAGCCACGAAGGCCCAAACCCGGGCGAGCCAGTCATGCATGCGCCCAACTGCCGATAGCGCTCAATTTAGTCTCACCCGCTGAGCTACGAATATGGGTGCAAAGAGCTCTTCTATATAATGCGACAGAGTGTCATAATATAAAGCAGCACATTTGATGAGTTTGCTCGATGTAAACTGAACACCGAACAAAATAAGCCGGTTAACCGAATTATCGGTTAGCTGCTTTTGCCTGTTCACTTTGGTTTATAGTTTTCCTAACCGAAATTTAAAATAAATTGAATCGTAAAAAGCGATTTTTCAATTTCTACCGCCTACTCTGAGATTAAAGAAAATTTCACAAGTCTGAAAAAAGTACGACAAAAAAATTTCATAAAATTGGAAAAGTTCACTAATTTGAAAAAAAAATCACGAGAGAGCTGGAGCGCTATTGTGCTGGGGTGAGCAGCAGCGCGTCAGTGTGGCTGCCGTGCAAAAGCAACTTGCCACATTAGTACTTGTATCAACATGGAGGCCTCATTAGCGTATACACCGGTTTGTGTGACGCTACTCCACATACAACGTATACGGCGGGCGAAGAATTTATAAAATATGACTGTCATGCTCTTTCTTATGAAGTGGTACGGGCTAATGTGAGTTGTCCTTGTGTTTAGGGGTGTATCGAAGAAGAAGTTACTTCTTACTTGGCTATGGTGGAACTGTTTTGATTTTCATGCTTGTTGATACTTCAGTGCTGAAATAACTAGACGATACCCCGCACGTTGCCCCGGGAACTCTTAGTCTTATGCACATGATATAATATATAAACTGAATATATCGCTTTGCATAGTCCTGCACTCTGCACACAACAAAGAAGAATATATTGTCCAAGTGATTCTGTAGGTATGCTCCCATAATTTTGCATTTGGCATCAGAGATCAAAACTAAGTGTTGAACAATGTGAAATGGATGCAAGAGCAAGTTTTTTTTTAGAAAAGGAGGATGACCCCCGGCCTCTGCATTTGGAAGATACATGCGGCCACTTTATTGATTATTCACAAAGACCTTACAAAGAGATACATCAATAAGTCTGAGCCACCATATTCGCAACATCTGTCGCTACTCCTATCTAACTGATGAAGGGGGTGCCGAGAGTCCGGGCCAAATACCAAACAGACCTCGCACCAATGCCTAACATCTAAAACCTGAGGCCCCAACTAAGCCACCTGCTTTGGGGCACTCACCGGTTCGGTGCCCTCTCAGAGGCTACCGCCGCCATCTTCCACCGATCCATCTTCAGAGCATGTACCGACGCATCAATTGTCAGGCCTGCAGTCGACGCCACCACGACGTCAAACAACGCCACCTCCCTACGCGCGTCCATCATCACACATCCGTTGCCGAGACCCTGCTGCGCCACGCCGCCGAGACTCCACATCGCCGATGCGAACAAGAAACGCCGCTACACCAGTAAAACAGTAAAACCGTCCACTGGTCCCTCGATCCAATGCACACCTCCAAGAATGACGCCCCCAAGGAGGGAACGACACGAGAGCGCCGCCATCATCCGATCAATTGATCAAGGGTTTCCCCCGGAGGTATCGGGAGGAGCTGGGAGCTTCACCTCGATGATGCCTTCAAGAAGGAAACGATGCAAGGGCATCGCCATCACCGGCTCCGGCCACCGGCCGAAGACTAGGTTTTCACCCGGATCTGTCCCAAGTAATCCGGCCGACAACCTGTGCACCGTCTCGACCGCATTCAAAGCCCCAGATCTAGCCACCTAGATCCGGCGACCATCCGCAACAGCACTGCCACCATGGGAGCCCTTGGCACACCGGCCACTGCCTGTGGGTGCCACCACTGGAGCCTGGGAGGAGGGCTGCCACCCCACCTCTCCAAACCGTGAGAGCCGTCGAGAGGGATCTCGCGCGCTCGTCACCGTCTGTGATCCGAACCAATCCGGAGACCAAGCCACCAGATCGCTTGTGCAAATTCGCCTTGGACAGGGACAACACCACGCTATGCCGCCGCGGGCAGCCCGAGCTTCACCAGCTGCCACCTTCCAGGGCCGCCGCCCCGGGATCCAGGCCAAACGTCGCAGCCGCCACCGGCCACATTCCGCCGCCATCAGATCGACGAGCCGCCGGCCACCGCAACCATGGCCGCCGTGACCACGCGGACGCGCCCAGCGGCCCGCACCACCCGGACTCCCACGTCGCCTGCAGCTCCGCCGCCTCCGCCCGCCACCACGCCGCCGCCTAGCGTCATCGCCGGAGGCGAGTCGCCGTGCCGCCGCGACCCAGATCTGGGAGAGGCGCCCTGGCGCCGATGGGTGACCTGCCTCACACGATCTGGACACGGGACGGAAGTGGTCCTCCGCCGCTGCCGTCGGCCGGCCGAGGCTTCGCCCGGCGGCTTCCTCCGGCAGCGATGGAGGGGAGGACGCGGGGAAGATAGCCCGGCGGCGCAGATGAGATCTCCGCCCGAGTCGCCCTAGTAGGGGGCGACGCAGGGATGCAAGTGCAAGTAGTGGTAAGACAGACCTTTTCCCACGGTTTATTGAGCAAGGCTAGTCAGGATTGGCTACAATAGGCTTCTCTTTATATATCTCCGGGAATATTTGAGAATGCTAGCATCTCTTTTTTTTGTACCAAAGAGTTTCTCATACATTAAGAGATGGTCGTGCTTATTATGATCATGCATGTTGAATGTATGACAGAGGAAAGTCCGGGACTAAGTTTGTACCCTTTGTTGCTTCTCCCTTCTTTTTTTTGCAAGATCTCCCTATTGTTTCTTGCATTGAAAAAAAAGAGAGAAGGGAATGCTTGAATAAAACAACCATCTGAAAGTTCGTCAACCTCAATGCAATGCATGAGTGTCACAACCAACGCAAGTTTTGACATATACTGAATAAAAAGTATGTGTGACAGTATGAGTACACATCTAACATGAGTAACTTAGCAAATGCAACAGATATATGCTACCCCGCAAAAAAGAAAGAAAGATATATGCTGATTGAGGAGAGTACGCGTGGCTATCAGACCGGTAGCGCACGGATACATGAAGCAGCGGGGAGAAGTCACTGAGATATTGTCATGGATGCAATCGGCAAGGGTGACCTGGTGGGCACCGCGTGTAGTGGCCCGGCAATTGGCAAGAGGACGCTCGGGACGTTCTTGGCCTACCGGCATGCAACACATGAACGCCGGATTGGGAACCTTGTAAGCGCGTCACTAGTTCCTTTTCCTTTGATAATCATGGAGGCTGGGACAACGATGCTGCCACCGAAGTAGTTGAAGATGTCGTGCCTGCACAGGGCATGTTCCATCAGTCACATGTGAGCGCCACAGGAGGGAAGTATCCATCAGTCAGCTTCATGCCCTGCTAATGAGACCGCCAAGGAGCGACGAGGTCGGACATGGTGGTGCCGGCTGATGACACAATCGATGTGGTGAGCTCCGAGCCTGAACTCGCGGCAGTCGTCATGACGGAATACACCGATCCGATCAGGCTCTTATGCCAATTTAGATTGCACTTTTAGTTCGGGAAACTTGTGTTTATATATTCACGTATAAGGCATGCTCGAGCTTGTGGAAAATATAAGATGCTATATATTTCTGTTGTGTTGTATTGATCTGACCCTCATGTTGGGTATATATAAAGTACAATAGGAACAGAGACTTGGAGTACAATGCAAGACAATGTTTTAAACTATCTTATCTCTAGTCGTGTTTTTCTCTAATAACTCGCAAACTATTATACGTCTAACATCCCTCCTAAGTCGTAGCTGGAGTGAAGCGGACGACTGCGACTAAATTTGAAATCTTGGGCTTTTTTCGTCTTCTACACGGCCCCATCATCAACTACGTCTCCGATGGGTCGGCACCTAGGGGCGGTGACTGTGTCCCTTTCAGATGCCTTCCCTGTCTTTCCTCTATTCCCTCCCATGGTCATAGCAAGAGTGACGGGACACTAGTGACGACGTGGATGCGGTTGATTGGAGTTGTCGATGAGTAACTTTATATGTAGCCCTTTATGTCGATAGCGAGTGAGCCGATCATTGTGATTTAGCTGTGTTCGAGGTGTCGTGGTTGTTAGTGTAGTCATCGTGGATGATGAAGCCGCACAAAACCGGAGGCGCAAAAATAATGCGCTATGATGGAGATGATGCACCTTGCGGATGTTAGAGGGTGCCGTCGGTGATGAGTCCGCCGGATTTTTCAAGACTAAAGGAAATACATCGAGCACACACATCGGTTGTGCCAGGACCATGTGGCCATGTAGGGGCCATCACTATACTGACACCGTGTCGATGCAGTCGTGGTGTCATGGAAGACGCGGTCGATGTTGTCGTCGTGACGCGGTCTTCTTGTTGTCGATGTTGCGTCTTGCAGTTATACTATGAGAGCACGCTGGAGGTGTGCATCTTATGGACAAGGTAGCGGTGATATGTGTTTGTTGTGATCAATGAAGCCTGTCAATTTGACCTGTCTTGTGCGAGCGGTTCAGTCGACCTGGGGTGAATCGTCAATAAGCCAAGATCTGGCACATTCCTGCACTTGAGTCTATACAGAATATTGGAAAGGAATGGCTTCTTCATGCATTAGCCCCGCTGAATGATATTCAGAGAAGCATGTTGCTGTTAATCTTTTGGAGTAGTTGGTTCGTTCGAAATGAGGTGACACATGCAAAACCTGCACCGCCCATGGCTGTGTCCGTCAGTTTTCTTCAGAGGTACTTGGACGAACTTGCCGGCGTCAAGCTTAATTCCCATTGTGATCCAGTTAAAGGAAAAGGTAGTATATCTTATGATCTAGCTACGCCTCAGGGGAAGGCTCCTGTACAGGACACAGCCTGGAAGCCGGCACGCCCTGGATGGGTTAAATTGAATACTGATGGGGCCTTTTCTTCGGAAGGAGGAGCGGGCACTGGGATGATCTTACGTGATAACGTCGGCACGATCATTTTTTCAGCATGCAGAGCCCTGTTCTCATGCAGGGATGCCTTAGAAGCGGACATGTGCGCATGTATGGAAGGATTGTCTTTTGCGATCCAACGATCGGACCTTCCGATCGAAGTCGAGATGGATTCGAGCACCGCAGTGGCTATGATTTCATGTGAAGAGTTGGACCGGTCAATCTATGTATCGCTGGTTGTAGAAATAAAGTACTTACTAAGTCTTCGGAAGTCTTGTATTACTCTTGTTCCCCGTTGTCAAAATAAAGCGAGTGATAAACTAGCTAGTTTTGCTAGAGTCGAGGGTCGGACAATTACGTGGGTCGGTTCAGGCCCGGAGGATGTTTTGTCGATTGTCCGAGATGATTGTAAGAACTTGATATTTGAGTAATACAAGTTTTATTCCCGCAAAAAAAAGAAGAAGAAGTGTCAAGATTAGAGAGATAATGTTAGAAATAATCTTGAGTTGTAATCAGTTAAGAGACCATGTGATATTAGTAGTCATAGTAGTAGGAGTTGGACTACTATAGCCGTGTCTTCGCACTATACATATAGGAGAGTCGTGTAATTAGAATATGAAAGTGGTTCTGTTAGGTGTCCGTGTAGGACTTGGGGTTGGTTTGGTTGTGTGTATATATATACACAACCAAGGCACAAAGATTATACCGAGAAAATACAAAAGAAATAAAAAAAGGAACGACAAGTGCCCTTGGCTAAAGTTTTTGCCTGTAAATGTTTGTCGTGATTTGATGTGACCGATCCTATGGTTGAAATTTAAACAATTGGTATCAGAGTAAAGCTCCAGAATTGAAGCCGTGCTTGCCCCGGGATGACGGTCTACTAGGGCCTCGGGGTGGGCCATGAAGTCATTGGGTGATGCAGTAGCGGGGAGGATCGGGCGATCGTCCTTCTGCAGAGCAACAAGGAGGGAGATGAATGGCTGTCGTCAGCAAGGCGGTGGAAGATGATCGTCGATGGGAGCGGTGGTGCCAGAGGAGTGGTGTTGGAAACCTATCAAGATCCTCAACCGGTGGAGTTAGCTGAGTCAAGGAGTCATGCGGGTTAGCACGGACGATCCTCATCATCGTGTCCAAGTGCTGATCTCTATGAGGGTCCACTGAAGGTGAAGCACACCCAAATTGTCTGTGTGTCTTGATGACAGTGTCAAGTTCAAGCATGTGGGGGTGGTAAACCAGTGAAGGTGAGTCTCTTCAATGAGGCTCGACCGAATGGTGTAGTCCATATGATGGTGTGATTCACAAGGAGCTAACATGTATCATGCTAGGGTGGATGGTGAAGTCCACAACGTTTATAGCGTGGCGGGGTAGTCCAAGGCATATTTTAGATGATCCGTAAATTCATCAACTTAAAATTGAGGAGTGAATGTTACGATCCATGAAGCCTATCAATTTAACTTGTCGTGATACGAGCGGTTCAGTTGACAAGGGGTGAATCGTCAACAAGCCAAAATCAAAATGAGCACAGAAGACAAAGTGTTAAGATTAGAGAGAGAATGAGTTGTAATTAGTTAAGAGACTACGTGATATTAGTAGTCCTAGTAGTGTAGGAGTTGGCTTGCACCTAGCCGTCTCCTAGCCCTATACGTATAAGAGAGATTAAGCTTGCCGTGTAATTAGATTAGGAAAGTGGTCCTGTTAGTTGTCCATGTAGGAGTTGGTCTGACGCGTCGGTTGGTTCGGCTGTATATATACGCAGCCAAGGAACATAGATTGTACCGACAAAATAGAAAAGAAACAAAAATAGAAAAGGCACGACAAGGGCCTTGGATAAAATGCGCGTACGTGTTCATTGTGATTTGATGTGATCGATCCCATAGATGGAATTTCAACAGTGTTGCTGAAGATATCGACGGTGACCATGTTGATGTATACCTTGGTAATGAAGTCCGAAGTGTCGACGGTGGCGTTGCAGTGGCATGTCGACGATGATATGTCGCTTGAAGGCGTCCGTGTGATGACAAAATGTCGACCCCGTATCGTGCCAGAGAAATCGATGAAGAATTGCATCTCATTCTACACAGGCTTGGCGTTTGGATGATGCATGTTGATGTCGTTTCTCAGAGATGTGCTTGACAAAGATGTTTTTATTGGGCCCGATGTAGTCGTTCAGCATGATGTCGTGGCACAAGGTCGATGCAGATCATTCGAGGAAGGCTCTGATGCAGATGCGGCTCGGCGTCGTCATGTAGAATTCGACTCGGTGAAGGACAGATCTTGTGAAAATCGAGAGACGTGCGGCAGTTTGCCCTTTTGTGGTCTGGCCCTTTAGAGACGATGCGTCTGGAGGGCATCAGGTGCTGCGTGCGAAGGACCGATCGCAGATCAGAACCACATTCCGTCGGGACACATCGCAGACCGATCGCGGCTCGTATGCATGTAGGCGCGCATGCTTCGCCAGCACCTGGAAGCCCGCACGACCAACTGGAATTGTCTCATCCTCCCCGTCGTCTCCCTTAGAACTGTCTCATATGCTCTATCATACTCCCTCCGTCCCAAAATTCTTGTCTTAAATTTGTCTAAATACGAATGTATCAATTTTAGTTCATGCAGGCTGTTTATAACCTATGTGTTGCATGTATTACGTATATTGTGGCCCACCTCCTAGTTGTGTATAGTTGAGGTTGAGACCTACCTGTACTTATATATACGTGCACCAGCACCCAATCAATACAACGAATATTGTATTGCCAAACCATCTCTCTACATGGTATCATCTCTGAAGGTCCTGACCGCCGCCGTGCTCCTCCCACGCGCGCCGCTGCTGCCGCCGCCGCTCCCCACCTCTGCCGCACCCCGCCGCCGCCGCGCCCTCCCCTTCCCACGCCGCCGCCGCCCCGCTTCCGCCACCTCTCCCTGCCGCCGCGCCGCGCCTCATCCCTGCAGCCGGGCGCTGCTGCCTTCCCGCAGCGCCGCCTCCTTCCACTCGTGCCGCCGCCGCCCTTCACCACAGCCGCGCCCCCGCAGCTGCTGCCCCCTCTTGCCGCTGCCACCCCCCTCTCTCTCCCAACAAAAAAAAAAACCTAACCCTAACCGCGCCGCGCCATGGACTCCCCGGGCTCCTCCACCACCCGCTCGTCGAACCCCTTCGCCGGCCCCGAGCCTTCCGCCGCTGCCATCCGTGACCTCAACATCAAGGCCCGCGTCCCCATCTGCCTCGACAGCTTCAGCACGTCATACTACGCATGGAAGACCTACTTCAACCTCGTCTTCCGCGAGTACTATCTCACCGAGCACATCGACGGTTCCGTGGATGGGGACTACATGAAGGGCGATCCGGAGTGGTCCGCCATTGAGGCTACGCTCATCCGATGGTTTTACCAAACCGTCTCGAAGGACATCTTCCACACGGTTGTCGCCGAGGACGACGACGCCTACGCCGTGTGGACCAAGATCAACGCGCTCTTCACCGACAACAAACTTCAGCGCCTTGTTTTCTTCCAGCAGGAGTTCTTCGGCTGTCACCAGGACAACTCCACCATCGATGAGTACTGCATGAGGCTCAAGATGCTTGCCAATGAGCTTCGCGACATCGGTGCCAAGGTCTCCGACGACCTCATGCTGAGCACCCTCACCGCCGGGCTCAACGAGGACTTCGGCAACACGGCGTCCAACCTCACCTTGCTGCCGCAGCCCACCTTCCAGCGCGTCGTCGTGTACCTCAAGCTTGAGGAGCGCTGGATGACGAAGGTGAAGCAGCGGGTCCAGCACACCGCCCTCGCCGCCGGCACCACCCGCGGCGGCCCAACTCCACCGGCCGTGCCCTGCCCACCCGCGCCACCCGCCCCCGCCGGGTACTACCCGCTGCCACCCGCGCCCCCACGCCTACCCAGCAGCCGCAAGGTGGCGGGGGCCGGCGCAACCGGCGGGGCGGCGGGGGCCGCTGTCAGCAGTAGCAGCAGCCGGCCTAGGGCACCTGGGGGCGCCGTGCTACCAGTAGCCCCCTCCGCCGTGGGCGGCCGGGCAGAACCCGTGGACGGGCGTCGTGCATGCCTATCATATGCCCGCCCTTCACCACAGCCGCGCCCCCGCAGCTACTGCCCCCTCTTGCCGCTGCCACCCCCCTCTCTCTCCCAACAAAAAAAAAACCTAACCCTAACCGCGCCGCGCCATGGACTCCCCGGGCTCCTCCACCACCCGCTCGTCGAACCCCTTCGCCGGCCCCGAGCTGTCCGTGGACGGGTGTGTTAACGGGAGTGGAAGAGGATAGGTTACCGGGAGTGGAAGAGGATAGGTTACCGGGTACATGGACTCAGTTGCTACTGCGCACATGACAGCTCATCCCGGTAACCTATCCTCTTCCACTCCCGTTAACACACCCACTCACATCACCGTTGGCAACGGTTCTTCTTTACCTATCACTCATATCAGTAGCACTAGTTTTCCTTCTAGTTCCACACCTATCACTATGTCTAATATCCTTGTTTCACCTGACTTAGTCACTAGCTTAGTTTCCGTTCATCGTCTTACTCGTGAGAACCCACTTACTGTTGAATTTGACGGTGTTGGTTTTTCTGTGAAGGACGCCCGTACCCGGATGGTACTTCACCGATGTGATAGCCCTGATGAGCTCTATCACGTGCACACCGGCGCCTCCACCTCCACACCCGTCGCCCTCGCCGCCGGCGTCGACCTTTGGCATGCTCAATTGGGCCACCGTTTTGCGTCAGATTCTTAGGAGTTTTTCTTTCTCATGTAATAAGCTCGACGAGCACGTTCGTTTTCCCTTTAGTGTGTCTACCACAGTTTCCACTTTTCCATTTCAATTACTTCATAGTGATGTTTGGACGTCTCCCGTTGCAAGTAACATGGGCTATCTATAATACTTGGTGATTTTAGATGATTATTCTCACTACGTGTGGACTTTTCCTCTTTGTCGTAAATCCGATGCTTTAGCCACACTCACCTCATTTTATTCCTATGTCACCACACAGTTCGGTCGCCCCATTCTTGCACTCCAAACCGATAACGGAAAAGTGTTTGACAACGTCGCTCTCCGCACCCTTCTCACCTCCCACGGCACCATCTTCCGTCTGACATGCCCATACACCTCACAGCAGAACGGCCGCGCCGAGCGCATCCTCCGCACTCTTAATGACTGCGTTCACACGTTACTCTTTCACTCTAATGTGCCCGCTCGGTTTTGGCCTGATGCTCTCGCCACCCAAACTCTTTTAGTTAACATTCGTCCGTGTCGCCCTCGGTGGAACTACGCCCCTCACCACCTTCTCTTCGGTACACCGCCGTCCTATGACGGTCTTCACATATTTGGGTGTCTTTGCTATCCTAGCACTGCGTCCACCACCCCACATAAACTCGCACCACATTCTGTCCCATGCGTCTTCCTTGGCTATCCCTCTAACACCAAAGGTTACCGGTGCTATGATCCTGTCACTCATCGTGTGTACACCTCGAGGCACGTGTATTTTGTCGAGACGGTGTTCCATTTTTTTCAGGTCTCTCCGGCTTTGGCTCCTTCGGCGCCGACCCCCGCGCCCTCCCCTTCCCACGCCGCCGGCGCCCCGCTTCCGCCACCTCTCCCTGCCACCGCGCCGCGCCTCATCCCTGCAGCCGGGCGCTGCTGCCTTCCCGCCGTGCCGCCTCCTTCCACTCGCGCCGCCGCCGTCCTTCACCACAGCCGCGCCCCCACAGTTGCTGCCCCCTCTTGCCGCTGCCACCCCCCTCTCTCTCCCAACAAAAAAAAACTAACCCTAACCGCGCCGCGCCATGGACTCCCCGGGCTCCTCCACCACCCGCTCATCGAACCCCTTCGCCGGCCCCGAGCCCGTCAACATGACAGCTCATCCCGGTAACCTATCCTCTTCCACTCCCGTTAACACACCCACTCACATCACCGTTGGCAACGGTTCTTCTATACCTATCACTCATATCAGTAGCACTAGTTTTCCTTCTAGTTCCACACCTATCACTATGTCTAATATCCTTGTTTCACCTGACTTAGTCACTAGCTTAGTTTCCGTTCATCGTCTTACTCGTGAGAACCCACTTACTGTTGAATTTGACGGTGTTGGTTTTTCTGTGAAGGACACCCGTACCCGGATGGTACTTCACCGATGTGATAGCCCTGATGAGCTCTATCACGTGCACACCGGCGCCTCCACCTCCACACCCATCGCCCTCACCGCCGGCGTCGACCTTTGGCATGCTCAATTGGGCCACCCCAACCCCGCCGTTTTGCGTCAGATTCTTAGGAGTTTTTCTTTCTCATGTAATAAGCTCGACGAGCACGTTCGTTTTCCCTTTAGTGTGTCTACCACAGTTTCCACTTTTCCATTTCAATTACTTCATAGTGATGTTTGGACGTCTCCCGTTGCAAGTAACACGGGCTATCTATACTACTTGGTGATTTTAGATGATTATTCTCACTACGTGTGGACTTTTCCTCTTTGTCGTAAATCCGATGCTTTAGCCACACTCACCTCATTTTATTCCTATGTCACCACACAGTTCGGTCGCCCCATTCTTGCACTCCAAACCGATAACGGAAAAGTGTTTGACAACGTCGCTCTCCGCACCCTTCTCACCTCCCACGGCACCATCTTCCGTCTGACATGCCCATACACCTCACAGCAGAACGGCCGCGCCGAGCGCATCCTCCGCACTCTTAATGACTGCGTTCACACGTTACTCTTTCACTCTAATGTGCCCGCTCGGTTTTGGCCTGATGCTCTCGCCACCCAAACTCTTTTAGTTAACATTCGTCCGTGTCGCCCTCGGTGGAACTACGCCCCTCACCACCTTCTCTTCGGTACACCGCCGTCCTATGACGGTCTTCACATATTTGGGTGTCTTTGCTATCCTAGCACTGCGTCCACCACCCAACATAAACTCGCACCACATTCTGTCCCATGCGTCTTCCTTGGCTATCCCTCTAACACCAATGGTTACCGGTGCTATGATCCTGTCACTCATCGTGTGTACATCTCGAGGCACGTGTATTTTGTCGAGACGGTGTTCCGTTTTTTTCAGGTCTCTCCGGCTTTGGCTCCTTTGGCGCCGACCCCCGCGCCCCCTTCTTGGAGCGATGCGCGGCGGCGACCCTCGGTGGTCCCTCCAGCACGGCGACTTCTGCCGCCGCCCGGTTTCCCAACTCCCTCCCCCCGAGGTCGAGTCTGACCAGGCCCCTGGGTCGCCGCCTCCCTCCTACGAGGTTGAGCCGGACCGGGAACCCCACCCCGGCGCCGCCGCGGCCACCCCACCCACTACCCTGGTCGGCGCCACCACCCCAGCGACGGGCTCGACCTCCCCCTCGCCCGTCGCCAACCCCGCTGCTGGCTCGCCCGCCGCCGCCGGCTCGCCCGCCGCTGCTGGCCCGCCTGCTGTCGCTAGCTCGGCTGCCATCGCAGGCCCTCCCGCCGCCGCTGCGGGCCCCGCTGCCGCTGCTGCCCCGCCTCTCGGCGTGATGACTCGCGCTCGGGCCGGTGTGCTCCGGCCGAGCACGCGCTACTCCTCTGACGAGTATGTGTGCACCGCCTCGACTTCGACACCGTCACCCATCCCCACCTCCGCTCGCGCTGCCCTTCAGGATCCCCACTGGCTCGCAGCGATGCAGGAGGAGTTCGACGCCTTGCAATGCAACCGCACATGGCATCTTGTTCTGTGACCCCCTCGTGCCAACGTCATCACTGGCAAGTGGTTGTTCTACCACAGGACTCGCCCGGATGGTTCTCTCAAGCGCTACAAGGCTCGGTGGGTGGTCCGTGGATTTCGGCAGCGCGCGGGCGTGGACTTCACCGACACCTTCGCTCCAGTTGTGAAACCGGGCATGATCCGCACCGTGCTTCAGTTGGCGGTCTCACGAGCCTGGCCTGTGCATCAGTTGGATGTCTCCAACACCTTCTTGCACGGTCATCTTGCCGAGCAGGTGTTCTGTGAGCAGCCCACTGGTTTCGTCGACGCCGAGCATCCAGACTTCATGTGCTTGCTCTCTCGTTCTCTTTATGGGTTGAAGCAGGTGCCACGGGCTTGGTACCAGCATATCGCAGCCTTCCTACAGTCTCTGGGCTTTCGGTCCACTCGCTCCGATGCCTCACTCTTTGTGTACCATCAAGGAGCTGACACTGCATATCTGCTGCTCTACGTCGACGACATCATCCTCACGGCGTCCGCCCCCAAGCTCCTTCAGCGGCTGACGGCTCGTCTTCCTGATGAGTTCACCCTCAAGGACTTGGGGCCTCTGCACTACTTCCTCGGCATCGAGGTGGTCCGTCGGGCTGACGGCTTCTTTCTGCATCAGCAGAAGTACGCCCACGAGCTTCTGGAGCCTGCCGGCATGCTTAACTGCAAGCCGGCGCCCACCCCCGTCGAGACGAAGGCGAAGGTCTCTGCTATGGAGGGGTCTCTCGCGTCCGATGCAGCGTTCTATCGCACAATTGTTGGTGTTTTACAGTACCAGACGATGACCCGACCAGACCTGCAGTACGCTGTTCAGCAGGTGTGCCTCCGCATGCACTCACCGCGTGACTCTCATTGGACCTTGGTGAAGCGTATTCTCCGTTACATATGCGGCACCATGTCCTTGGGACTCACCCTGACAGCCTCCGCCTCCACCGACCTCGTCACCTACTCGGACGCCGACTGGGTAGGCTGCCCCGACACCCGACGCTCTACGTCTGGCTTTTGCGTCTACCTTGGGCCCTCGTTGATTGATACGTCTCCATCGTATCTATAATTTTTTATTGTTCCATGCCAATATTCTACAACTTTCATATACTTTTGGCAACTTTTTATACTATTTTTGGGACTAACATATTGATCCAGTGCCCAGTGCCAGTTCCTGTTTGTTGCAAGTTTTTTGTTTCACAGAAAATCCATATCAAACAGACTCCAAACACGATAAAAACTTATGGAGATTTTTTTTTGGAATATATGTGATTTTTGGGAAAAAGAATCAACGCGAGACGATGCCCGAGGTGGCGACAAGGCAAGGGGGCACGCCCTAGGGGGTAGGGCACGCCCTGGGCCCTTGTGGCCACCCGGTAAGGCCGTTGGTGCCCTCCTTTGGCCGGAAGAAAGCTAATATCTGGACAAAATTTGTGTTAAAATTTCAGCCCAATCAGAGTTACGGATCTCTGGGAATTTAAGAAATGGTGAAAGGCCAGAATCTGGAAACGCCGAAACAGAAGGAAACAGAGAGAGAGAGAGAGAGAGAGAGAGAGAGAGAGAGAGAGATCCAATCTCGAAGGGGCTCTCGCCCCTCCGCCGTCATGGAGGCCATGGACCAGAGGGGAAACCCTTCTCCCATCTAGTAGGAACGTCAAGGAAGAAGAAGAAGGAGGGGGGCTCTCTCCCCCTCTCTCCCGGTGACACCGAAACGCCGCCGGGGCCATCATCGTGACGGCGATCTACATCAATAACTTCGCCGCCGTCATCACCAACTCTCTCCCCCTCTATGCAGCGGTGTAACACCCCTTCTCCCGACTGTAATCTCTAATTAAACATGGTGCTCAACACTATATATTATTTCCCAATGATATGTGGTTATCCTATGATGTTTGAGTAGATCCGTTTTGTCCTATGGGTTAATTGATGATCGTGATTGGTTTGAGTTGTATGTTTTATTATTGGTGCTGTCCTATGGTGCTCTCCATGTCGCGCAAGCGTGAGGGATCCCTGCTGTAGGGTTTGCAATATGTTCATGATTCGCTTATGGTAGGTGGCGTGAGTGACAGAAGCACAGACCCGAGTAAGTAGGTTGTTTGCGTATGGGAATAAAGAGGACTTGATACCTTAGAATGCTATGGTTGGGTTTTACCTTAATGATCTTTAGTAGTTGCGGATGCTTGCTAGAGTTCCAATCATAAGTGCATATGATCCAAGTAGAGACAATATGTTAGCTTATGCCTCTCCCTCATATAAAATTGCAATAATGATTACCGGTCTAGTTATCGATTGCCTAGGGACAAATAACTTTCTTGTGACAAAAAGCTCTCTACTAAAACTAACTTAGTTGTTTCTTTATCTAAACAGCCCCTAATTTTTATTTACGTGCTCTTTATTATCTTCCAAACCTATCTTACCACACCCACAAAGTACTTCTAGTTTCATACTTGTTCTAGGTAAAGCGAACGTTAAGTACGTGTAGAGTTGTATCGGTGGTCGATAGAACTTGAAGGGAATACAAATCCTATCTTTAGCTCCTCGTTGGGTTCGACACTATTATTTATCGAGAAAGGCTACAACTGATCCCCTATACTTGTGGGTTCTCAAGACCTTTTTTTGGCGCCATTGCCGGGGAGCAATAGCGTGGGGTGAATATTCTCGTGTGTGCTTGTTTGCTTTATCACTAAGTAGATTTTATTTGCTATTCTTAGTTGTTCTCTATCTTTAGTTATGGATATGGAACACGAAATACCAAAAAAATTATATCTACTTGCTACTCATGGAGATGGGGAACCTCCTAAAACCCTCAATGCTCGTTATGTGAAAAATATTATGCACCACTTTGATAATCCTTAGCAAACCCCATTCAACTTGATAATGGGAGACACGTTGGATCAATGTGAATACTTTAGGGATTATCTCTTAACACAAAAAGGGAAACTCTTACGGGATCAAATTCATATGTTGCATTGGTATGCTCGGGATCTATGCTTGAGATATGATTATACTTGTTGCTCTAGGATAAAGGCTCCACACCTTCCCTTTTCATGCAAATTTAACGATAATGAAACCTTGGCTTCTTATGCTAATGGTAGATATGATTACTATGATGCGGAACGAATAGAAGAATTTGTTGCTTTTAAGGGTGCTTATGAAATTGAATCTTTGTTTGAAAAGTATGAAGCTTTTGATGATGATGTTTATAGGCCGGAAAATTTTGCTATACTTAAATATTGCTATGAGAATTATGAATACAATGCCGATATTGATGCATTTATTGAGAAAGTCTCCGTTGTCCAAGAAGAGACTATTATTTTGCAGGAATCTATGGAAGAAGAAATTGCTGAAACTGTGAGCTCATTAGATTAAAAAGATGACGAGGAGAGCGAAGAACAAAAGGAGGAAGAGCGGATTAGCTACCCGTGCCCACCTTCTAATGAGAGTAACTCTTCAACTCATACATTGTTTAATTTCCCTTCGTGCTTACCGAAGGATGAATGCTATGATAATTGCTATGATCCCTTGGATTCGTTTGAAATATCCCTTTTTGATGAAATTGATGCTTGCTATGCTTGTGGCCATGATGCCAATATGAATGATGCTTATAGAGATGAACTTGCTATAGTTCCTTATGTTAAGAATGAAATTGTTGCTATTGCACCCACGCATGAGAGTCCTATTATCTTTTTGAATTCTCCCAACTACATTATATCGGAGAAGTTTGCGCTTATTAAGGACTATATTGATGGGTTGCGTTCTACTATTGCACATGATGATTTCGATAAATATAATATGCATGTGCTTGCTACTCCTACTTGCAATTATTATGAGAGAGGAACTACATCTCCGCCTCTCTACGTTTCCAATACGATAAAATTGCAAGAAACTGTTTATACTTTGCATTGGCCTTTACTTGATGTGCATGAATTGTTCTTTTATGACATGCCGATGCATAGGAAGAGAGTTAGACTTCGTCATTACATGATATATGTTACTTTGTGCTCACTACTAAATTACAAATCATTGTTAATTAAAATTTGCATTGATATACCTTGGGATCCGGGTGGATCCATTACTTGAGCACTATATGCCTAGCTTAATAGCTTTAAAGAAAGTGCTGCCAAGGAGACAACCTGGAAGTTTTAGAGAGTCACTTATTTCTGTTGTGTGCTTTTATGAAGTTTTAAAACAAAAAAATATAGAGGGGAACCTAAAAACTTTTCAAAAAGAAAAGCGAAAGTGAGAAAGACGAGCATTGTTAAAGTGGGAGCTAGCCTTGAACCTTGTTCATGCCGATGGAAACTTTGTGAACCTTGATTACAGAAACTTTTCAACAAAAAATAAATATCCCCTAGTACAAATCCATTGTATTATAAAAATAATGTGCCAAGATTTGCCTTTAGGATGATTAGATTGCTTGTTTGGTGTGTGCCGTGCAAAAACATAAACTTTTGCCATAGTGCGTGAATTTAATTTTTTTACCGGAACGTGCAAGAATTCTGAAATTATTACACAGTACTGCTATGCAAATTGTTTATTTTTTCATAATTTTTCAGAATTTTTGGAGTTACAGAAGTATAGTGAATATTCAGATTGTTACAGACTATTCTGTTTTAGACAGATTATGTTTTTGATGCATTGTTTTGCTAGTTTTGAGGAAACTATCTATTTTATCGGTGGTATAAGCCATAGAGAAGTTATAATACAGTAGCTACAATGCAAAAATAAAATATGAATGAGTTTTCAACATTACTAAAAGTGGTGATTTGCTTTATTATACTAACGGATCTCACGAGGGTTTTGTTAAGTTTTGTGTGATTGAAGTTTTCAAGTTTTGGGTGAGATCACGATGGATGATGGAATAAGGAGTGGCAATAGCCTAAGCTTGGGGATTCCCGAGGCACCACAAGGTAATATTCAAGGACTCCCAAGCAGCTAAGCTTGGGGATGCCCCAGAAGGCATCCCCTCTTTGTTCTAACGACCATCGGTAATTTTACTAGAAGCTATATTTTTATTCGTCACATAATATGCGTAAATCTTGGAGCGTCGTGTGCTTTTTATTTTTATTTTAGTAATGCACCATGCTGGTATGAGATAGTCCTTGGTTGATTTATAGAATGCTCTTTGCACTTCACTTATATCTTTTGAGTATGGCTTTATAAAATGCTTCATGTGCTTCACTTGTATCATTTGAAGTTTGGATTGCCTGTTTCCCTACACATAAAAAACCGCCATTTGTAGAATGCTCTTTTGCTTCACTTATATTTGTTAGAGCGTGGGCATATCTTTTGTAGAAAGAATTAAACTCTCTTGCTTCACTTATATCTATTTAGAGAGTTAACAGGAATTGGTCATTCACATGGTTAGTCATAAAATCCTACATAAAACTTGTAGATCACTGAATATGATATGTTTGATTCCTTGCAATAGTTTCGCGATATAAAGATGGTGATATTAGAGTCATCCTAGTGAGTAATTGTGGATTGGTAAGAATACTTGTGTTAAAGTTTGTGATTCCCGTAGCATGCACGTATGGTGAACCGTTATGTAACGAAGTTGGAGCATGAGATATTTATTGATTGTCTTCCTTATGAGTGGCGGTCGGGGACGAGCGATGGTCTTTTCCTACCAATCTATCCCCCTAGGAGCATGCGTATTAGTACTTTGTTTCGATGGTTAATAAATTTTTGCAATAAGTATATGAGTTCTTTATGACTAATGTTGAGTCCATGGATTATACGCACTCTCACCCTTCCATCATTGCTAGCCTCTTCGGTACCATGCATTGCCCTTTCTCACCTCGAGAGTTGGTGCAAACTTCGCCGGTGCATCCAAACCCTGTGATAGGATACGCTCTATCACACATAAGCCTCCTTATATCTTCCTCAAAACAGCCACCATACCTACCTATCTTGGCATTTCCATAGCCATTCCGAGATATATTGCCATGCAACTTCCATCATCGTCATATACATGACTTGAGCATTCATTGTCATATTTCTTTGCATGATCGTAAGATAGCTAGCATGATATTTACATGGCTTGTCCGTTTTTTGATATCTTTGCTACGCTAGATCATTGCACATCCTGGTACACTGCCAGAGGCATTCATATAGAGTCATATTTTGTTCCAGTATCGAGTTGTAAGTAAATAAAAGTATGATGATCATCATTATTAGAGCATTGCCCCAGTGAGGAAAGGATGATGGAGACTATGATTCCCCCATAAGTCGGGATGAGACTCCGGATGAAAAAAAAACAGAGGCCAAAAAAAGAGAGTGCCCAAAAAAAAAAAAGAGAGAAAAGAAAAGAGAAAATAAAAAATGAGAGAAAAAGAGAGAAGGGGCAATGCTACTATCCTTTTACCATACTTGTGCTTCAGAGTAGCACCATGTTCTTCATATAGAGAGTCTCTTGAGCTATGACTTTCATATACTAGTGGGAATTTTCATTATATAACTTGGCTTGTATATTCTGATGATGGGCTTCATCAAATGTCTGAGGTCTTCATGAGCAAGCAAGTTGGATGCACACCCACTTAGTTTCAGTTTGAGCTTTCATACACTTATAGCTCTAGTGCATCCGTTGCATGGCAATCCCTACTCCTCGCATTGACATTAATTCATGGGCATCTCCATAGCCCGTTGATTAGCCAAGTCGATGTGAGACTTTCTCCTTTTTTGTCTTCTCCACACAACCTCCACCATCATATTCTATTCCACCTATAATGCTATATCCATGGTTCACGCTCATGTATTGCGCGAAAGTTAAAAAGGCTTGAGAACATTAAAAGTATGAAACAATTGCTTGGCTTGTCATCGGGGTTGTGCATGATGAAATACTTTGTGTGACGAAGATGGAGCATAGCCAGACTATATGATTTTGTAGGGATAACTTTCTTTGACCATGTTATTTTGAGAAGACATGATTGCTTTATTAGTTTGCTTGAAGTATTATTGTCTTAATGTCAAATGATAGACTATTGCTTTGAATCACTCGTGTCTTAATATTCATGCCATGATTAGATTATATGATCAAGATTACGCTAGGTAGCATTTCACATCAAAAATTATCTTTTTTATCATTTACCTACTCGAGGACGAGCAGGAATTAAGCTTGGGGATGTTGATACGTCTTCGTCGTATCTATAACTTCTTATTGTTCCATGCCAATATTCTACAACTTTCATATACTTTTGGCAACTTTTTATACTATTTTTGGGACTAACATATTGATCCAGTGCCCAGTGCCAGTTCCTGTTTGTTGCATGTTTTTTGTTTCGCAGAAAATCCATATCAAATGGAGTCCAAACGCAATAAAAACTTACGGAGATTTTTTTTTGGAATATATGTGATTTTTGGGAAAAAGAATCAACGCGAGACGATGCCCGAGGCGGCGGCAAGGCAGGGGGCGCACCCCAGGGGGTAGGGCGCGCCCTGGGCCCTTGTGGCCACCCCGTAAGGCGGTTGGTGCCCTTCTTCGGCCGCAAGAAAGCTAATATCCGGATAAAAATCGTGTTAAAATTTCAGCCCAATCGGAGTTACGGATCTCCGGGAATTTAAGAACCGGTGAAAGGCCAGAATCTGGGAACGCAGAAACAGAAGGAAACAGAGAGAGAGATCCAATCTCGGAGGGGCTCTCGGCCCTCCGCCACCATGGAGGCCATGGACCAGAGGGGAAACCCTTCTCCCATCTAGGTGGAAGGTCAAGGAAGAAGAAGAAGGAGGGGGGCTCTCTCCCCCTCTCTCCCGGTGGCACCGAAACGCCGCCGGGGCCATCATCGTGACGGCGATCTACATCAACAACTTCGCCGCCGTCATCACCAACTCTCTCCCCCTCTATGCAGCGGTGTAACACCCCTTCTCCCCGCTGTAATCTCTACTTAAACATGGTGCTCAACACTATATATTATTTCCCAATGATATGTGGTTATCCTATGATGTTTGAGTAGATCCGTTTTGTCCTATGGGTTGATTGATGATCGTGATTGGTTTGAGTTGTATGTTTTATTATTGGTGTTGTCCTATGGTGCTCTCCGTGTCGCGCAAGCATGAGGGATCCCTGCTGTAGGGTTTGCAAGATGTTCATGATTCGCATATGGTGGGTGGCGTGAGTGATAGAAGCACAGACCCGAGTAAGTAGGTTGTTTGCGTATGGGAATAAAGAGGACTTGATACCTTATAATGCTATGGTTGGGTTTTATCTTAATGATCTTTAGTAGTTGTGGATGCTTTCTAGTGTTCCAATCATAAGTGCATATGATCCAAGTAGAGAAAGTATGTTAGATTATGCCTCTCCCTCATATAAAATTGTAATAATGATTACCGGTCTAGTTATCGATTGCCTAGGGACAAATAACTTTCTTGTGACAAAAAGCTCTCTACTAAAACTAACTTAGTTGTTTCTTTATCTAAACAGCCCCTAATTTTTATTTACGTGCTCTTTATTATCTTGCAAACCTATCTTACCACACCTACAAAGAACTTCTAGTTTCATACTTGTTCTAGGTAAAGCGAACGTTAAGTGCCCGTAGAGTTGTATCGGTGGTCGATAGAACTTGAAGGGAATACAAATCCTACCTTTAGCTCCTCGTTGGGTTCGACACTCTTATTTATCGAGAAAGGCTACAACCGATCCCCTATACTTGGTCATCGAAGCGACAGCCCATGATCTCCCGCTCCAGCACCGAGGCAGAGTATCGGGCCGTGACTAACACCATGGCCGAATGCTCTTGGATCCGTCAGCTGCTCCAGGAGTTGCTTTGTGATGTTCACAAGGCCACTCTTGTCTACTGCGAGAGCAGGTTGCCCTTGGCCGTGTTCAGGTTCTCAACGTTCCGACGACGCAACAGTTTGCTGATGTGATGACTAAGAGATTGCCTACTCCCGTCTTTGAGGAGTTTCGGTCCAGTCTCTGTGTCTCCGGCGACGCTTCGACTGCGGGGGGGTGTTGAGTATATATGTGTTGCATGTATTACATCTATTGTGGTCCACCTCCTAATTGTGTATAGTTGAGGTTGAGGCCTACCTGTACTTATATATACGTGCACCAGCACCCAATCAATACAACGAATATTGTATTGCCAAACCATCTCTCTACACTCTGGGAAGTCGCTTGCAAGTTGCAAGCTATATCCGAGGGCAGGATATGGTACAGGCGTAGCTTCATATAAGGATCATGAAGAAGAAGGAGCCAAGTTTGTTCCCAAGGCACAAGCATGGATGAGACAATCACGACCGTGGCAAGTTGGTAGGCTCTTGCTACATGTATCGGTTGGAGCTCCTGTATTTGTTTCTTTCCCTATGCCTCTCAGTCATATGTGTTTATTGATATCATCTTGATTGTATGTCTGTGAAATCTCTTCAGTACATGAATTTTTCATAATTCCGAGCTATGTGGAAGTCTAAGACGTGGATGGAGTTTCATGCATGTTCACACAAGGATGGGGGCAAATATATAGGATGGAAAATGATGTCTAGACATCTGAAGGTAGGCCCACTACCGGAATCAGGCACTATGCCGACGGCCTATTCTATGCCGTCGGCATAGCCAGAGATATGCCGACGGCCCGCGGAAAGCCGTAGGCATAGAAAGGCCGTCGGCATACCTCCGACTATGCCGACGGCAGCCGTAGGCATACAAAGGCCCTAGGCATATCTCGATGTATGCCGACGGCAGCCGTCCGCATAGATGTGACCCTGGTGACTCGCGGATTGACGGCGGGCTGACGGCGTTAGGGCTTTGCCGACGGCCTTGACGGCAGCCGTCGGCATAGATTATATATATATATTTTTTAAATCATTTTCTTTTTTAGTTAAAATTTGATTAATTTAAATCTGACTTATCTAAACTTAAACATATACAAATTATATATCGATTTGCGGTAGAATTTTCCATAGATTATGAATATCCAGTTTATTTTTTGGTTTTGAGTACGATAAAAATGTGACCTCATGTACTTTTGCATATAAATCCTTATACTTTGTTAAAATCACAAGTAATTGATACTTGCATCAATTTTAACAAATTTTATATGTTTTTTTTATCAGAATCTTGAAAGGATTCTGTTGCTATACTATGTTTTCAAATTTCAACAAACTAAATCATGTTTGCTTCAGATGTTCAGAAAACACCCTTTATTTTGACTTTTTGTATATTTTTTATTCCATGGCTAAAAAAGACAAATTTTATATCTACATCCATCAGATTATTGCTAGGATTGTGGTGGCAGGTTTAAACACCTGGCGCGGCCCGGAGTGTGACCCCCTCCACAGATGGTTGTGCCACCGGCACTTCTTGGAGGGGGAATGGCTGATGGAAATATGCCCTAGAGGCAACAATAAAATGGTTATTATTATATTTCCTAAATCATGATAAAGGTTTATTATTCATGCTAGAATTTTATTGACCGGAAACTTAAATACATGTGTGGATACATAAACAAATACCGTGTCCCTAGTGAGCCTCTACTAGACTAGCACGTTGATCAAAGATGGTTAAGGTTTCATAACCATAGACATGAGTTGTCATTTGATAACGGGATCACATCATTAGGAGAATGATGTGATGGACAAGACCCATCCATTATCTTAGCATATGATCGTTCAGTTTATTGCTATTGCTTTCTTAAAGTCAAATACATATTACTTCGACTATGAGATAATGAACTCCCGGATACCGGAGGAATACCTTGTGTGCTATCAAATGTCACAACGTAACTGGGTGATCATAAAGATGCTCTACAGGTATCTCCGAAGGTGTCTGTTGAGTTGGCATGGATCGAGATTAGGATTTGTCACTGCGTGTATCGGAGAGGTATCTCTGGGCCCTCTCGGTAATATACATCTTGAGAAGCATTGCAAGCAAAGTGACTAAGGAGTTAGTTACGAGATGATGTATTACGGAACGAGTAAAGAGACTTGCCGGTAAGGAGATTGAACTAGGTATGAAGATACCGACGATCGAATCTCGGCCAAGTAACATACCGACAGACAAAGGGAATTACGTATGTTGTCATAAGGTTCGACCGATAAAGATCTTCGTAGAATATGTAGGAACCAATATGGGCATCCAGTTTCCGCTATTAGTTATTGACTGGAGAGGTGTCTCGGTCATGTCTACATCATTCTCGAACCCGTAGGGTCCGCACGCTTAATGTTCGTTGACGATATAGTATTGTATGAGTTATGTGAGTTGATGACCGAATGTTGTTCGGAGTCCCAGATGAGATCACGGACATGACGAGGAGCTCCGGAATGGTCCGGAGGTAAAGAATGATATATAGGACGATAGTATTTGGTCACCGGAAAGGTTTCGGAAGTACAGGGTATTTTATCGGGGTGCCGGAAGGGGTTCCGGGAGGCCACCGGCAAGCGGCGGGCCTTATGGGCCAAAGGGGGGGAAGCACACTGATACATGTCCAACGTATCTATAATCTTTGAGTGTTCCATGCTATTATATTATCTATTTTGGATGTTTTATATGCATTAATATGCTATTTTATATTATTTTTTGGACTAACTTAATAACCTAGAACCCAGTGCCAGTTTCTATTTTTTCCTTGTTTTTGAGCCTCGCAGAAAAGGAATACCAAACGGAATCCAGACGGAATAAAACTTCACGATGATTTTTCTTGGACCAGAGGACACCTAGGGGACTTGGAGTCCAAGTCAAAAGAGCCACGAGGCGGCGACAAGGGTGGAGGGCGCGCCCTAGGGGGGGAGCCCCCCTACCTTGTGGGCCCCTCGGTGACCTCCTGGCCTAGATCTTCCTCCTATAAATACACATATATTCCAGAACCACCAGAGGCATCCACAAAATCACTTTTCCACCGCCGTAATCTTCTGTTCCCGTGAGATCCCATCTTGGGGCCTTTTCCGGCATCCTGACGGAGGGGGATTCGATCACAGAGGGCATCTACATCAACACCATTGCCCTTCCGATGAAGCGTGAGTAGTTTTCCTCAGACCTACGGGTCCATAGCTAGTAGCTAGATGGCTTCTTCTCTCTCTTTGATTCTCAATACCATGTTCTCCTCGATGTTCTTGGAGATCTATCCGATGTAATCTTCTTTTGCGGTGTGTTTGTCGAGATCCGATGAATTGTGGATTTATGATCAGTTTATCTATGAATATTATTTGAATCTTCTCTGAATTCTTATATGCATGATTTGATATCTTTGTATTTCTCTTCGAATTATCGGTTTGGTTTGGCCAACTAGATTGGTTTTTCTTGCAATGGGATAAGTGCTTAGCTTTGGGTTGAATCTTGCGGTGTCCTCACCCAGTGACATAGTAGGGGTAGCGAGGCACGTATTGTATTGTTGCCATCGAGGATAAAAAGATGGGGTTTACATCATATTGCTTGAGTTTATTCCTCTACATCATGTCATCTTATTTAAGGCGTTACTCCGTTCTTTATGAACTTAATACTCTAGATGCATGCTGGATAGTGGTCGATGTGTGGAGTAATAGTAGTAGATGCAGGCAGGAGTCGGTCTACTTGACACGGACGTGATGCCTATATTGCATAATCATTGCCTTGGATATCGTCATAACTTTGCGCTTTTCTATCAATTGCTCGACAGTAATTTGTTCATCCACCGTATTATTTGCCTTCATGAGAGAAGCCTCTAGTGAAACCTATGGCCCCCGCGTCTATTTTCCATCATATTAATTTCCGATCTACTATTTTGCAATCTTTTTTTTCAGATCTATATATCAAAAAAATCCAAAAATATTTTATCTTTTATTTATCTATCTCTATCAGATCTCACCTTTGCAAGTGACCGTGAAGGGATTGACAACCCCTTTATCGCGTTGGGTGCAAGTGTTTGATTGTTTGTGCAGGTGTTGGTGATTTGTGCGTTCTTCTCCTACTAGATTGATACCTTGGTTCTTAACTGAGGGAAATACTTATCTCTACTGTCCTGCATCACCCTTTCCTCTTCAAGGGAAAAACCAACGCAAGCTCAAGAAGTAGCAGGAAGAATTTCTGGCGCCGTTGCCGGGGAGATCTACGCCAAGTCAAGACATACCAAGTATCCATCATAAACTCTCATCTCTTGCATTACATTATTCGCCATTTGCCTCTCATTTTCCTCACCCCCACTTCTAAAACGATTGTCAAAAAGATTTGACTTTTTATTCGCCCTTCTTCCATTCGTCTTTTTCGTTTGCCTTTTGTTTGCTCATGTGTTATATTGCTTGCTTTGTCACGATGACTCAAGAGAATACCAAATTATGTGACTTTTCCAATACTAATAATAATGATTTTATTAGTACTCCGATTGGTCCCGCCACTAGTGCGGAATCTTATGAAATTAATGCCGCTTTGCTGAATCTTGTTATGAAAGATCAATTTTCCAGCCTTCCTAGTGAAGATGCCGCATCCCATCTAAATAATTTTGTTGATTTGTGTGATATGCAAAAGAAGAAAGATGTCGATAATGATATTGTTAAATTGAAACTATTTCCGTTCTCACGACGAGATCGTGCTAAAACTTGGTTTTCATCTTTGCCTAAAAATAGTAATGATTCATGGAACAAGTGTAAAGATGCTTTTATTTCCAAGTATTTTCCTCCCGCTAAGATCATCTCCCTTAGGAACGATATTATGAATTTTAAGCAACTTGATCATGAACATGTTGCACAATCTTGGGAGAGGATGAAATTGATGATACAAAATTGCCCTACTCATGGTTTAAATTTGTGGATGATCATACAAAAATTTTATGCCGGATTGAATTTTGCTTCTAGAAATCTTTTAGATTCGGCCGCAGGGGGTACTTTTATGGAAATTACTTTAGGAGAAGCTACTAAACTCCTAGATAATATTATGGTTAATTATTCTCAATGGCATATCGAAAGATCTTCTACTAGTAAAAAAGTGCATGCAATTGAAGAGATTAATGTTTTGAGTGGAAAGATGGATGAACTTATGAAATTATTTGCTAGCAAGAGTGCTCCTATTGATCCTAATGATATGCCTTTGTCTACTTTGATTGAGAACAATAATGAATCTATGAATGTGAATTTTTTAGGTAGGAACAATTTTGGTAATAACGCATATAGAGGTAATTTTAATCCTAGGCCGTTTCCTAGTAATTCCTCTAACAATTATGGTAATTCCTACAACAATTCTTATGGAAATTATAATAAGTTGCCCTCTGATTTCGAGAATAGTGTTAAAGAATTTATGAGTCCGCAAAAGAATTTCAATGCTTTGATTGAAGAAAAATTGCTTAAGGTTGATGATTTGGCTAGGAACATGGATAGAATTTCTCTTGAGATTGATTCTTTGAAAATTAGATCTATTCCACCCAAGCATGATATTAATGAGTCTTTAAAAGCTATGAGAATTTCTATTGATGAATGTAAGGAAAGAACCGCTAGGGTTCGTGCAAAGCGAGATTGGTTTGTGAAAGCGTGTTCTTCTAGTTCTTGTGAAAATAATGATGAAGATCTTAAGGTGATTGATGTGACTCCTATTGAATCTTTGTTTTCTAAAATAAATCTTGATAAAGATGGGACTGGAGATGAGTCAACTTTAGTTAAAAGGCGTCCCAATGATTCGGAGTTTATAGATCTTGATCCAAAAATTGATAAAAGTGGGATTGGAGAGGTCAAAACTTTAAGTAGCAATGAACACACTCTTTTGGATTTCGAGGACTTTAATTATGAAAAAATTTCTTTGATAGATTGTATTTCCTTGTTGCAATCCATGTTGAATTCTCCTCATGCTTATAATCAAAATAAAGCTTTTACTAAACATATTGTTGATGCTTTGATGAAATCTTTTGAAGAAAAGCTTGAATTAGAAGTTTCTATCCCTAGAAAAGTTTATGATGAGTGGAAACCTAATATTAAGATTAAGATTAAAGATTATGAGTGCCATGCTTTGTGTGATTTGGGTGCTAGCGTCTCCACGATTCCAAAAACTCTATGTGATGTGTTAGGTTTCCGCGAATTGGATGATTGTTCTTTAAATTTCCATCTTGCGGATTCCACTATTAAGAAACCTATGGGAAGGATTAATGATTTTCTTATTATTGCAAATAGGAATTATGTGCCTGTAGATTTCATTGTTCTTGATATAGATTGCAATCCTACATGTCCTATTATTCTTGGTAGACCTTTCCTTAGAACGATTGGTGCAATTATTGATATGAAAGAAGGAAACATTAGATTTCAATTTCCGTTAAGGAAAGGCATGGAACACTTTCCTAGAAAGAAAATTAAGTTGCCATACGAATCTATTTTGAAAGCTACTTATGGATTGCATACCAAAGATGACAATACCTAGATCTATGTGTTTTTATGCCTAGCTAAGGGCGTTAAACAATAGCGCTTGTTGGGAGGCAACCCAATTTTATTTTTGTTCTTGCTTTTTTTTGTTCTGTTTTTCAATAAAATTTTCATCTAGACTATGGTTAGATGTGTTTCGGTGTTTTAATTATGGTTTGTGCCAAGTAAGACCTTTGGGATGGCTTACGGTGATAGTTGATTTGATCTTGCTGAAAAATAGAAACTTTTGCATCCAATCACAGAATTTTAATAATTCACTGGAGCGTTGAAAAACCCTGAATTTTTTTACATAGGATGTATATACGAATTGTCTATGTTGTCCTAATTTTTAAGAATTTGTGGAGTTATATAAGTATTAGAAAAATTCAGATCTCCGTAGACTGTTCTGTTTTTGACAGATTCTGTTTTCTTTGTGTTGTTTGCTTATTTTGATGAATCTATGGGTAGTATCAAGGGGTATGAACCATGGAGAAGTTGGAACACAGTAGGTATTACACCAATATAAATAAATAATGAGTTCACAACAGTACTAAAAGTGGTGATTTTATTTTCTTTTACTAACGGATCTTAAGAGTTTTCTGTTGAGTTTTGTGTTGTGAAGTTTTCAAGTTTTGGGTAAAGATTTGATGGATTATGGAACAAGGAGTGGCAAGAGCCTAAGCTTGGGGATGACTAAGGCACCCCAAGGTAATATTTAAAGACAACCAAGAGCCTAAGCTTGGGGATGCCCCGGAAGGCATCCCCTCTTTCGTCTTCGTCTATCAGTAAATTTACTTGAGGCTATATTTTTATTCACCACATGATATGTGTTTTGCTTGGAGCGTCTTGTATGATATGAGTATTTAATTTTTAGTTTTCCACAATCATCCTTGTTGTACACACCTTTTGAGAGGGACACGCATGAATCGTGATTTATTAGAATACTCTATGTGCTTCACTTATATCTTTTAAGCTAGGCAATTTTGCTCTAGTGCTTCACTTATATCTTTTTAGAGCACGGCGGTGGTTTTATTTTATAGAAATTGTTGAACTCTCTTGCTTCACTTATATTATTTTGAGAGTTTCTCTAAATAGAATGGTAATTTGCTTTGGTTATGAATTTAGTCCTAATATGATGGGCTTCCAAGAGGGATATAATAAAAACTTTCATATAAAGTGCGTTGAATACTATGAGAAGTTTGATTCTTTATGATTGTTTTGAGATATGAGGATGGTGATATTAGAGTCATGCTAGTGATTAATTGTGGATTGTAGAAATACTTGTGTTAAAGTTTGTGATTCCCGTAGCATGCACGTATGGTGAACCGTTATGTGATGAAGTCGGAGCATGATTTATTTATTGATTGTCTTCCTTATGAGTGGCGGTCGGGGACGAGCGATGGTCTTTTCCCACCAATCTATCCTCCTAGGACATGCGCGTAGTACTTTGTTTCGATGACTAATAGATTTTTGCAATAAGTATGTGAGTTCTTTATGACTAATGTTGAGTCCATGGATTATACGCACTCTCACCCTTCCACCATTGCTAGCCTCTCTAGTACCGCGCAACTTTCACCGGTACATTACACCCACCATATACCGTCCTCAAAACAGCCACCATACCTACCTACTATGGCATTTCCATAGCCATTCCGAGATATATTGCCATGCAACTTTTCACCGTTCCGTTTATTATGACACGCTTCATCATTGTCATATTGCCTTGCATGATCACGTAGTTGACATACTATTTGTGGCAAAGCCACCGTTCATAATTTTTATACATGTCACTCTTGAATCATTGCATATCCCGGTACACCGCCGGAGGCATTCATATAGAGTCATATTTTGTTCTAAGTATCGAGTTGTAATTCTTGAGTTGTTAGTAAATAAAAGTGTCATGATCACCATTTTTTTAGAGCATTGTCCCATGTGAGGAAAGGATGATGGAGGCTATGATTCCCCCACAAGTCGGGATGAGACTCCGGACGAAAAATAAAAAAAAATGAGAAAAAAAAGAAAAATAAGAGAAAAGAAAGATGGGGCAATGTTACTATCCTTATTTTCCACACTTGTGCTTCAAAGTAGCACCATGATCTTCATGATAGAGAGTCTCCTATGTTGTCACTTTCATATACTAGTGGGAATTTTTCATTATAGAACTTGTCTTGTATATTCCAACTTTGGGCTTCCTCAAATTGCCATAGGTCTTCGTGAGCAAGCAAGTTGGATGCACACCCACTTAGTTTCTTTTTGAGCTTTCATAAACTTATAGCTCTAGTGCATCCGTTGCATGGCAATCCCTACTCACTCACATTGATATCTATTGATGGGCATCTCCATAGCCCGTTGATACGCCTAGTTGATGTGAGACTATCTCCTTCTTTTTGCCTTCTCCACAACCACCATATTCTATTCCACCTATAGTGCTATGTCCATGGCTCACGCTCATGTATTGCGTGAAAGTTGAAAAGGTTTGAGAACATTAAAAGAATGAAAAAATTACTTGGCTTGTCATCGGGGTTGTGCATGATTTGAATATTTTGTGTGATGAAGATGGAGCATAGCCAGACTATATGATTTTGTAGGGATAGCTTCCTTTGGCCATGTTATTTTGAGAAGACATAATTGCTTTATTAGTATGCTTGAAGTATTACCGTTTTATGTCAATATTAAACTTTTGTTTTGAATCCTATGGATCTGAACATTCATGCCACAATAAAGAAAATTACATGAATAAATATGTTAGGTAGCATTCCACATCAAAAATTCTGTTTTTATCATTTACCTAGTCGAGGACGAGCAGGAATTGAGCTTGGGGATGCTTGATACGTCTCCAACGTATCTATAATTTTTTATTGTTTCATGCTATTATATTATCTGTTTTGGATGTTTTATATGCATTAATATGCTATTTTATATTATTTTTGGGACTAACTTATTAACCTAGAGCCCAGTGCCAGTTTCTGTTTTTTCATTGTTTTTTAGCCTCGCAGAAAAGGAATACCAAACGGAGTCCAAACAGAATAAAACTTCACGATGATTTTTCTTGGACCAGAAGACACCCAGGGGACTTGGAGTCCAAGTCAGAAGAGCCACGAGGCGGCGACAAGGGTGGAGGGCGCGCCCTAAGGGGGGGGGGCGCCCCCCTACCTTGTGGGCCCCTCGTGACCTCCTGACCTAGGTCTTCCTCCTATAAATACACATATATTCCAGAACCACCAGAGGCATCCAGGAAAACACGTTTTCACCGCCGTAACCTTCTGTTCCCGTGAGATCCCATCTTGGGGCCTTTTCCGGCATCCTGCCGGAGGGGGATTCTTTCACGGAGGGCATCTACATCAACACCATTGCCCTTCCGATGAAGCGTGAGTAGTTTACCTCAGACCTACGGGTCCATAGCTAGTAGCTAGATGGCTTCTTTTCTCTCTTTGATTCTCAATGCCATGTTCTCCTCGATGTTCTTGGAGATCTATCCGATGTAATCTTCTTTTGCGGTGTGTTTGTAGAGATCCGATGAATTGTGGATTTATGACCAGCTTATCTATGAATATTATTTGAATCTTCCCTGAATTCTTATATGCATGATTTGATATCTTTGTATTTCTCTTCGAATTATCGGTTTGGTTTGGCCAACTAGATTGGTTCAGCTTATCTATGAATATTATTTGAATCTTCTCTGAATTCTTATATGCAAGATTTGATATCTTTGTATTTCTCTTCGAATTATCGGTTTGGTTTGGCCAACTAGATTGGTTTTTCTTGCAATGGAAGAAGTGCTTAGCTTTGGGTTCAATCTTGCGGTGTCCTCACCCAGTGACATAGTAGGGGTAGCGAGGCATGTATTGTATTGTTGCCATCGAGAATAAAAAGATGGGGTTTACATCATATTGCTTGAGTTTATTCCTCTACATCATGTCATTTTACTTAAGGCGTTACTCCGTTCTTTATGAACTTAATACTCTAGATGCATGCTGGATAGCGGTCGATGTTTGGAGTAATAGTAGTAGATGTAGGCAGGAGTCGGTCTACTTGACACGGCGTGATGCCTATATTGCATAATCATTGCCTTGGATATCGTCATAACTTTGCGCTTTTCTATCAATTGCTCGATAGTAATTTGTTCACCCACCGTATTATTTGCCTTCATGAGAGAAGCCTCTAGTGAAACCTATGGCCCTCGGGTCTATTTTCCATCATATTACTTTCCGATCTACTATTTTGCAATCTTTTATTTTCAGATATATATATCAAAAAAATCCAAAAATATTTTATCTTTTGTTTATCTATCTCTATCAGATCTCACATTTGCAAAGTGACCGTGAAGTGATTGACAACCCCTTTATCGCGTTGGGTGCAAGTGTTTGATTGTTTGTGCAGGTGTTGGTGATTTAAGCGTTCTTCTCCTACTGGATTGATACCTTGGTTCTTAACTGAGGGAAATACTTATCTCTACTGTGCTGCATCACCCTTTCCTCTTCAAGGGAAAAAACAACGCAAGCTCAAGAAGTAGCACACACCAGCCCACAAGGGGGCTGGTGCGCCCCTCCACCCCTTGCCCAAGCACCAAAGAGGGAGGGAAGGAAGGAGGAGGCGCCCCAAAGGCAGCCAGCCCCCCTTTCCTCCCCCCCCCCCCCCCCCCCCCCCCCCCCCCCGCACACAAATATGGAAGGGGGGATTCGGCCAGGGCAGGCGCCCTAGGGCAGCCGCCGGCCACTTGGGGCGCCCTAGGGGCAGCCTCCCCTCCCCCATCCACCTATATATATGAGAGGAGGGAGAGGGGCAACACACACCATGATTCCCTAGCCATGTGCGGCGCCCCTCTCCCTCTAGCTAGTTTGTCCTCGGTCATATTTTCGTAGTGCTCGGCGAATCCCTGCGGAGATAGTTGCATCACCACCGTCACCACGCCGTCGTGCTGCCGGAACTCATCTACTACTTCGCCCGTCTTGCTGGATCAAGAAGGCGAGGACGTCATCGAGCTGAACGTGTGCTAAACGCGGAGGTGCTGTACGTTCAGTACTTGATCGGGCGGATCGTGAAGGTTTACGACTACATCAACCGCGTTGATAAACGCTTCCGCTTACGGTCTACAAGGGTACGTAGACACACTCTCCCCTCTCGTTGCTATGCATCTCCATGGATAGATCTTGCATGTGTGTAGAATTTTTTTTATTTTCCATGCAACGTTCTCCAACAACGGCCACGTCGGGTCGCCCGGGAGGGGATCTAGTGGTTGGTTGGGCCCAGACCTTGTTCTGACATGTTCCTATGGGAAAACCTATCACAACAAGGTGGGAAAGTCCACTGGTCATAGGTTGGCCAGTGAAAGTCAAAGGGGTATATCTCCGAGTCAACGGGGCCATGGTTAGGCCGGCCGGGGGCCTTGGGGCTAGCAATGCCACCAAAGCATTAGCATAGGTCCTCTTACATGTCGGGAAGTGTGGTGGCAGGTGTGAACAACCGGCACGGGGCTCCGGAGTGTGACCCCCTTCACGGATGGCGTTGCCGCCAGCACTTGGAGGGGGGAAACGGCCACGTCGGGTCAACCCGGAGGGAATCTTGTGATGGGTTAGGCCCAGACCTTGTTCTGATATGTTCCAATAGGATGACATATCACAACCATGTGAAAATGTCCGTTGTCAAGAGGCCGTCCGGCAAAAAACAGCTGTGTAGATATCCGGGTCAACGGGGCTAGGGTTAGGCCGGCCGGGTCCTTCAGGGTGTAGCAATGCAACCAAAACATCACATCAGGTCCTCATACATGTCTTAAATTGTGGTCGGATGTTTAAAGAGGCAATACGCAGCTCCAGAGTGTGCCCCCGCCCCCCACCCCTCACGGACGGCGATGACACCGAAGTAACGTTTTGCGGTTTTGGTGTTGCATGAATATTATTGAAAACTGAGAGCGTGATCAATTCATGAAATTTTTACACAGTACAGACACATGGGATATAAGATGTGTGGTAATTTTTCAAATTTTTTAGAGATGCAGAACTATCTAAAAAAAATCTCTCAGTGCGGATTGTTCTTCGCATGTCTACGAGTGTGGTGGGGGGTCTTCGCGGGCTAGCAATCCCACCAAATCTTGCACTGGATCCTCTTACATGTCTGGAAGTGTGGTGGCAGGTGTGAACACCTGGTACGCGGCTCCGGAGTGAAACCCCCTTTAGGGACGGCGATGCCGCCAGCACTTGGAGTGGGAAAACGGCCATGTCGGGTCGACACGGAGGGAATCTTGTGGTGGGTTGGACCCAGACCTTGTTCTGAAATGTTCCTATGGGCTAACGTATCACAACCAGGAGATAAAGTCCATTGGCCAGAGGCCGTCCAGCGAAAGTCAAAGGCATAGATCTCCAGGTCAACGGGGCTAGGGTTAGGCCGGCCGGGGCCTCTTTTTTTTGGGGGGGGGGGGGGGGGGTAGCAGTGCACTGGATAGAGATGCCTGTCATAGTTTCTGTAAGAACACATGCAGATTTATCATTCTATTTCAGTTCCGTATGGCATGATTTATGATGTCTAGAATTCAGCCATTCTTATGATTTCAGCCATTCTTACGATTTCTTTAGCAAGGGCAACCCCCAATTTCTTCCACTAACAGAAACAAACATGGTTTCTTCTATAGAAAAGAAAACAAATAAAGAACAACAATCCATGGACTTTCTCCTTTGTGAGTTGATTACAGTGCACACATCATTTTGGTATCGATATTTTTTACACTTCAAAATCTCAAATTAAGTAAGTTTTTCTATCAACTTGCACTTTTGGCAGCGATATCTCATTCCTCGAAACTGCAAATTCGCCGGGGGTGGGAAAGAGGATGGAAGCTAGGTGGCGGCAGCAAGGGAGATCGAAATCGATGGGGTGGGTGGGCGTACTATCATGTGTGCCACCAATAGGCGAGCCAGGAAAGGAAAACGCATGCAAGTGTGGTGTGTCCGCGAAGATGCAAACCTTTGCCCAAATTTGGGCTAGAAGTGGGTCAAAGCGGACAGCGAACCGGACAACGGTCCGTTTGCATCGACACATCACTCGGATAGAAACGGACATGGGTGGATGAAATCCGTTGGCCCATTGGAGTTGCCCAAAGACAACGAAACAACGGGTTGGCTGCACGATGCCGCCGTACGTAGGGCAGGACTGCTGGCTGCTGCTGCCGAACGAGTGCATACTGGGCGTCAGAGCACGCAGGCGCGGTGGTACCACTGTTGGCCGGGCAGGGCTAGGCAAGGCCAACTGGCCGCGATCGGCTTCTGTGCATCTGGTGTCTGCCACTCAGGCCATGGCTCATGGCGTACAACGACGACGAGTCACCACTCACCAGCGAGGCATGTTGCTGCAATGAGTGAAATCGGGAGAGGGCTGAGGGGAATCACGGATGGGAGGCAGGCGGTTGGCTGGTTGGTCAGTTATTCGCGCAGGTCGGGGGACGAGTTGCAGTGCTTTCTGGGCTTTTTCTAATTTTTCTCTCTGCCCTATCTTCTATTCTCCCATGGTATACAGACAAAATCAAAATTCCGAGTGCACATACACTTTTTTTTGTGTGATCCATCCCCGAGTCGTAGTAATCAAGATTTTCTCAAAACACCACCCGACAAGCCCTTTGCAATGGCGAAACAACAAAAGAGAAAACTGGCCCTTACCCATGAACATACAATAAGTGATATCAACCAAAAAATGTGAACAAAGTATATAAAAACGTACACTACAAAGTATTGAGGTAATGGCCTCCAATTTTGTGGGACTTGTCTTGTTGGGGCATGCTTGGGCTAAAATATGACTAGCGAGCTCGGGTCGAGCTGGACTTGACATGTGGCAGAAACGTATCAAACAGGGTGACTCGGAAAAACCTGCTCACCTCCCTGATCGAGCCAAGACTGCACAGGGTTATTTCTAAGTTGAGCCAAGCCCAAAAGCCAGCTCGGCTATGCCAACCCTAACAATAACCTACAATGTTTGCAGTCTAAGGGCATGTACAATGATGATGTCTTAGGAGTGCTACGTAGGATAAATAATAAGGTAGAGGAGAGAGAACTCATAAGAAAAGACTTGCCTTCTCTTATTTAAGAGTAGACAAGAGATAATCTCTTAGCACAATATGTCTCACCATGTTTTTAGGAGTAGATAGTTATTGAAGATAAAGCTAAGAGATGACCCATTCTAGACATTTTTTTGTCATCTCTAAGTTACATACAAGACTTAAGATAAGCCTATCTTATCAACCATTGTACATGCCCTAACCATCCATTAAAGAGTGTAATCCTCGGGCATGGCAACATGACCACTCTTGGGTGCCATAGAATTTATCAATGTATTTGTTTCTTTCTCTATGTCTCCCAGTCATATGTGTTTACTAATATTGTCTTGATTTTCTCTCTACTATTATCTCCTCCGTTTATGTGGATTGAAATCTACTTACTGTATGAAAATGGTCAAGAGAGAGTTATATGGAAATATAAAAGTCATGGATCAATGAGAGATGATGGGCTAGCCTTCCTACGCGTTCCCACGAAACTGGGGTCAAATATATAGAAGTGGGTAAGTGTTGTTTAGACATATGAAGGTAGGTGGGGAATTAATAAAATGCACCAGGTAGAGGTGGCAGCCCAGTTTCTATATAAACACTTGCATATTCTACCATTCTATTTCACTTTTCACAGGGTGTGAGATATGATGCCTGCCACTGTGATCAAGAGAGCTGACTGAAGAAATTATTTCCAGCAATCTTTATATTTTCTTTAGGAAGGGAACCCCCAAATCCCCCCACTGAGAAAAACAAACCGTGGTTTAGCTACCACAAGAGGAAAAAAAAGGATAAAAATAGAAGCGATAAATAATCCTCCTCTGTTTTGCCATGTTTTCCCAGCAAAATGTTTAACACATGATTTTGCTTAATGACCCAAATCCTTTGACAGAGACATCCGCAATCGCATCCGAGTATAGAAAAGGAGAGCATCACGTTCTCCACCAACCCAATCATCACGTTCCCAGTGTCCTTGTCATAGATCTCGGCGACCCAGGTCCCCCATTTGGAATGCTGCGTGCCATGGTAGTTTGGCCTCGACGGCGGGAGGTCGGGGAACACTGGTGCGGCACGGGAGGAGGAGGAGCGGGAAGAGGAGGCGTCATGACGCAGGAGGAGGCAGCGTCGCGGTGTCGATGTGCCGGCCAAACGTTGCGGATGGGTGGAGGCGAGCGTTGCCGGCCGGATCCAGCCATAGGAGGAGATGCACGGTGATGGATTTGGGTGGTGGTGCGGTGGCGCAAGTGTTTTTACTCCTCGGGGGCCGCTTGGAGTAAAAAATGTAGCTCACTATTTGGTTTACGACTTCTGCTCATAGTTTTAAATAGCCGGCTATAGCTCCGCTATAGCCCGCTATAGCCTTTTCAGCAGGGTGCCGCTAAATGGTCGCCTTCACAAATAGCCCGCTTTAGCCCGCTATAGCTCCGCTATAGCTGATTTGGAGGCCTGCCGCTATTTTCCATAACCCGCTATTTAAAACATTGCTTCTGCTAGGTGCTGGTTAAAGGAGTAAATCGGAATTTTTACTCATCTAGTCGGTTTTAGGGGATTGACTAGAGATGCCCTTAGATGTCCACAACTCATCGCTTGCACGGGTACTCGGCGACACCAGGTTCGAATAAATCTTCTCAGCGACACCATCGTCCGTGCTGCCTTACTCCAAAACACCTGCCAGCGCGGCCCGGCGTCTCTCATGAACAGCTATGAGTCGAAACATACGCTCCATAGTCCATTAATGATTAATCAATCCTCGATTATATTAGATCATTTGAATCTCAACCATACTTTATTCACAAAATTATTGTTACAAGCGAAGAAGTTGTGGGAGGATGACATACTCAGTTACAAAATCAGAGACAACCAGTACATGTTCATCACAAGTCACACACTACTGCATAGACTGCTGATACTAGAGATACATCATAATGTCTCCTCCTTCTGAAGTCAACTTTCTTTTTAGTTTTTACCTGAATTGTCTGTTTAACAGATCAGTGTGTTAAAATGAGCCAGTTGTATATATGTAAGAATTGTTAGCCACTCATGTTGGGTTGGAACAGAACATTTACCTCGGATCCAAATTGCACAAACGGGCAAATGAGCCCGACACAAAGCCATAGTAATCAGGTTTTTACCGAGACAACACAGAAGCCATTTGTGATGCATACCAACGAAAGAGATAAGTAGCCCTTACCCATGAACATACACTAAGTGATACTAACCAAGAAATGTGAACAATGTATAACGACGTAGCCTACAAGGTGTTGAAGACATAACCTACAAGTTTTTGGACCTTGGCATGTTGGGCTGCACTCGGGCTAAAAGCTGATCAGCTAGCTCGGGTTGGATTGGGCTTGGCACGTGGCAGGAACAAGTCAAACAAGCTGACTCGGCTCGACCTTCATATCTCTCAAGAAGAGCCATGCCCGCACCAAGCTAATTCTTGCTTGGGCTGAGCCCAAAAGCCCGCTCGGCTCATCCAGCCCTAAGCATAGCCGATGAAGTTGCAATCCAAACCATCAATGCAGGAGTGTGTTTCTCACTCATTGCAACATGGTTGTTCTTGGTTGTCAAAGGGATCATGCACGTATTTGTTTCTTTCCCTATGCCTCCTAGTCATATGTGTTGATTGATAGTTTTGGTTTTATGTCTATCGTTTCCCTTGCCTGTGTCTATTGAGATGTACCGATTATAGGAAGATAACCAAGACAAAGTTATGCGAAAGTGTAAAGCGTGAATGAATGAGAGATGATGGCTCTGCCTGTGTGTTCATGAGAAAATGAGGTGAAATATATAGGAGATGCAAAGTGATGTTGCATGCCTGTGAAGGTAGGTGGCAAAATTAATAGAATACACTGAGAAGAGGTGGCAGCCCGGATTCTTATAGACACATGCAAATTTTACCATTCTATTTCACTTTTTGTCGGGTTGTCATGATGTCAGGCACTGTGATCAAGAAAATTGACTGTAGAAATTATATATTAAGTAAAAAGCAGTGTTTTAGCTATCACCAAATAAAATATAAAATAAATCAAAAATAGAAACAACGAACAATCTTGTTTGTTTGCGATGTTTTCCCGGTACAACATTTAACAAGTGATTTTGTGTGACGCCCCCGGTTTAATCGTGCACTAATCATACACGCAAATACGCACGATCAAGCATAAGGACTCACTTGAAGATATCACAACACAACTCTAAAACATAAATAAAGTCATACAAGCTTTATATTACAAGCCAGGGCCTCGAGGGCTCGAATACATAGCTCGATGGCATACAAGCGTCAGCGGAAGCATCAGATATCTGAGTACAGATATAAAAGAAAGACAGGAAGGCCTTAAGAAGGCGGGACAAAAGAAAATACTACGATCGAAAGGCGTAGGCCTCCTGCCTAGGACCCTCCGAACCTACTCCTGGTCGACTGCCATCTCGTAGTAGAAGCCATCCTCGGGGTAGTAGTAGTAGTCGACGGTGCAGCTGTCTCAGGGGCTCCGTCAACTGGTCCCGACAAACTGATAGGGGGAGAAAAAGAAAGCAAAGCAACCGTGAGTACTCTGAAGTACTCAGCAAGCAAGGATCTACACTACATATGCATCATTATCAAAGGGAGGCTGTATATGTGGACTGGGCTGCAGAAATGCCAGAATAGAGAGGAAAGCCTAGTCCTATCGAAGACTAGCATCTTCAAGAATCTTCCAGCATCTTCGAGCGTCTTGCAGCATTTGGAAGAGTACAGGGTAGCATAATGTAAGTAGTAGTAGAATCAGGTAACAGTCTCGCCCAGAGATCCTTCCTCGACTCCCTGCGAGAAAGTGATCCCGGAGCCACATATCCAGGTATCATCTCAATTCTAGCTGTACCGATCGGGATACAACTCCGAGTGTCCTTTACCGTAGGACCGGCTATCGATAGATGTGTTCTTCCCTGCAGGGGTGCACCAACTTACCCACCACGCTCGCTTAACTCTGGCCGGACACATTTTCCTGGGTCATGCCCGGCCTCGGCCAAACGACACACCGCAACCCTACCAACAGCTCAGCAGAGAGGTCCCCGTCGGTCTACCTCCTAAGTGCTCAGGGGCCTTGGGCCATCGCCCTGTGCACTCCGGCTCGTTGCGCGCAGGGTGGATACCAGCGCCTCGGCGCGATCCGACCGTGCCGCCATGCTGAACTGGACGTCTGACAGAGCTTTCGGCTGATGTTACGATGCAGAACGCCCATACTATGCCCACGTGATGGTTAGTGCTATCCGACCAGAGGCCGGCTCAGATTAATATCCAAATCGTTAGGACTAGGGGCTTGCGGAAACGAGCAGAGACTCACGAAAGATGTGACCCCGTCGCCCCGTCTCGAGGACTTGCTGCAAGGGCTAAGAATGCCCGGCCGCGCCTCGTGGAATAACTCACGGGTAACTATCCATCATCCGCGGGTACCCCTCAGGGTCGACCCGCCTTCTCAAGTATCAGTATCAACAATAATGTAAGGCATCCGTGTGGTCACCGTATCAAGGGGAATCCGAGGCATCACCCTCGTTGGACTCCCACCTGATGTAACATCAAGAAGGACGTAAGAGGCATCACCCTCGAGGTCCACACGTGAGGTGTTGCTCGACTTCGTCGTTATCGGGGGGTGGTGTAGGAGGAATCACCCTCGCTTACCACGACCGATTAGCTAACCTACAAGGTTATCATCAGAAGTGCTGACAAGGTATCACCCTCGGCACTCGATAGTAACCCAGTAGTGTCGAGCAACGAAGGGGAAGTGAGGTGCGGTGCCAGGGGTCTGATCTTCGATCCCGTTGGTCGGGTCTTCTGAAACTCCAGCGGGGCAGTCCGGATAAAGTGGGAGTCACTAGTGGGGCTCTACCCAAACTATAATAAGCAGTTTAGGATGAACAGTAAGGTATCAACAGCAGGTTACAATAATCAGGCTATGCAGCAGATATAGGATAACAGTATCAGTAGCAAATTCTAATGCAAGCATGAGAAAATAGAATAGGCGATATCGGGATGATCAAAGGGGGGCTTGCCTGGTTGCTTGGCGGCAAAGGCAAGGTCGTCGGAGGTGCAGCCAATCACCGGAGCTGCGTCGGCACCGGGCTCTATCGAGAGAGAAGAGGGGGAGGAAACAGTATAAATATAAAGCAAACAAGTGCCACACAATGTATGACATGACAATATGCAGCGTCGGGTGTGTCCTAACGTAAGGTTGCATGTCACCGAGGAAGGAGGAATCCATCCGGGAATGTTTTCCCGGTTCTGGACATTTGTCGGACAGATGATCGGAGGGGATCGGTTCCATGTTTGGGTTCATCTCGTCGTTCTGAGCAACTTTCATGTTTTAAGTTTTTCGATCTGAGCTACGGTTTAGAAGTTATGATTTTCTAAAGATTTTAAACATTTTTGTAATTTGTTTATTAACAGAAATGGAAATATGACATCAGCAGAGCGTCATGGTGACGTCAGCAGGTCAACTGACCGGCTGGCCAGGTCAAACCTGACATGTGGGTCCAGTGGGACCCACATGTCAGTCTCTGTTTAGACTAACAGTGAATTAGTTTAATTAGCAGGGTTATTTAGGGAGTGGGCCCCTTCTGCCAGTGTCACATTACTAACTAATTAACTTTTACTCTTTTTAAAAGTGTTTAATTAGACTAATTATCGGATGGGGCCCACATGTCAGTGTCTTGGGATGAACAGTGCCGCGCGTTGACTCGGGTCAACGCGGTCAAAACGCGCGGCGGGACCCGCTGGCAGTGACCGTGGGTGGACCCCACGCCTTGCCACGCTGGCGGGGCCGCCGGAGTCGCGCTGGCGAGCGCTCCACGGCGGCTACCTCGCCGGAGATGCGCGGGTTTCACGTACACGGGCCCAAACTCGACGCGGCTAGGTGCGATCGACAGGGGAGATGGAGCCGCATCCAACTGTGGCAGTCTCCGGGCCGGAGGTGGCCGGAAACGACGGCAGTGGGCAGCGAGGCAGACGCCGGCGTTCGGTCGAGCTCGGGAACGACGTTGCAGAGGGCAAAAACGACTGGCGTTCGTCACCTGCGGCACCTATGCAAGCTAACTAGGTGGATGAAGGGAAGTACGGGACCAAAAGCCCACCGGAACGTCGCCGGAGACGAGGTCAGGCGGTGGCGTGTTTCGGCCATGGCGGGGAAGCTTGCTAGAGCTCGTAATCAACGACGTGAAAAGAGGGAAAAAGAGTTGGAGCTTACGGCGCGGCTCACGGTGGCCCTTGGTGGCTTTGAAGCGCAGGGGAGGCGAAGAACGGAGCAGCGGAGCTCCGGTGATCCGAGGCGGGCGCCGGCTCGATCTGGGGCCTGTGGTGCTCCTCCGCGGAAACGGCTGGCCCCAGGCGATGAGGACGAACGCGGCGGAGCTCGTGGACGCGCCAGGTTGGCGCGGGACGGCCGGTGGCCGCGGTGGAGCGTGGTGAATGGCGGCGAGCACGGTCGGACGCGGTGATTTTGGAGGAGGAAGGGAGGGAGGAGAGCGATGGAGGGAGGGAGAAGTGAGGCGAGGCGTCCAGGGGAGGGGCACGGGGCGAGGCTTATCCCCTCGCCCACCTGCTACGCCGCGGTGGCGGCCAGCGAGCGGCGCGGCGAGGCTCTGGCCACGGCGACGACGACAGCGGGGCGGGAGCAGGTAGGAGGAACAGCGGGTGGGCCAGCTGGGCTCGGCCCAGTTGCCAGTTAAGTGGATCAGGCCTCTTTTGTCTTATTCCTTTTCTGTTTTATATTTCTCTTTATTTATTCTCTGTTTTGAATTAGTTAGGCCACTTTAGCCTTTTTGTAAAATATGAGACTAGGCTCAAATATTAATGTGCAGTGTAAGCTCTCCCTAAAAATTAGTTTGGGTGAAATTGGACTTCATTTGAAAATGATATGATTTTAAATGTGTTGTATATTGCTGTTTTGTTGCTGTTTCATATGGTTTGAGTCTTGTATTTAATCCAAATATTGTTGGTGATAATTTTATGAGCGCTTCTGGAATATTTGCAAAGTTTTGAACAATTTTCCCATAAGGCTTGGTCAACTTCATATTTCACTTTAGAAATTGAGTTGATTTTCAGAGTTGAATTTGTATTGAATACTTAACCCATGTGACTTGGCACTGCAAATGGTCATGACTTGGCAAGATTAACAGTGTCACAGGGCTCATTACAAGGGGGTGTTACAAATTTCTCCTCCTCTAAAAGAAATTCTCGTCCCGAGAATTTAGGAGGTAGAAGGAAAGAGGTCGGGGTATTCCTTGCGAAGATGATCCTCGCGTTCCCAAGTGGCTTCATCTTCAGTGTGATTCGACCACTTTACTTTCAGGAACTTGGTGACCTTCTGACGGGTTCGACGTTCAGCTTCATCGAGAATGCGGATGGGATGCTCCTTATAAGATAGATCATCTTGCAATTCGAGCATCTCGTGATCCACTGCTCTGTGCGGAGACTCCTTAAAGCATTTACGAAGTTGCGACACATGGAAGACGTCGTGGATATGAGAGAATTGCGGTGGCAACTCCAATTTATATGCCACCTGTCCATGTCTTGCAACTATGCGAAAAGGACCAATATAGCGGGGAGCTAACTTGCCCTTGATTCCAAAACGATGAGTGCCCTTCAGCGGAGTGACATGCAGATAAGCTTGATCGCCAGGTTGATAAGTCAAACCCCATCGTTTGCGATCATAGTTGCTCTTCTGGCGGTCCTGAGCCACCTTGAGATTTTCTCGGACTATGCGGACTTGCTCTTCAGCGTGTTGGATAATATCCGGACCCACGAGCGGTCGTTCCCCAGTTTCTGACCAATTCAGAGGGGTTCTACACTTACGTCCATAGAGAACTTCAAAGGGAGCCATTTTCAAGCTGGCTTGATAGCTGTTGTTATAAGAGAACTCGGCATACGGGAGAGATTCTTCCCACTTCTTGCCGAAAGAAATAACACAAGCTCGCAGCACGTCTTCAAGTACTTGATTTACTCGTTCGACTAGGCCTTGGGACTGGGGATGATATGCTGAACTCCAGGTGATATGAGTTCCCATAGCTTGTTGGAAACTTTCCCAGAACTTGGAAGTGAAAAGGCCGCCACGGTCCGAACTGATCTCTTTCGGAATACCGTGGAGTGAAACAATTCTGGACATGTATAATTCTGCTAACTGGCTGGCAGTGATCGTCTCCTTGACAGGCAGAAAATGTGCAACCTTGGAGAGTTGGTCGAGGACGACAAGAATAGCATCGTGACCCTTCTGAGACTTGGGAAGGCCAGTAATGAGATCCATTTGAACCTTATCCCATTTCCATAAAGGAATAGGGAGTGGTTGCAGAATTCCAGCAGGTTGTTGATGCTCTGCTTTAACGCGACGGCTAACGTCACATTCAGCATCAAGCATTGACATTGTATGGGATCATTCATGAAGTAATCATGCACGACAGAAAAGAAGTGCAATAGATACAACATCATAGTCGTCATGACATACAGATCCGTACATAGGTTCGGTTACAGACCAGCGCTACAACGGCGTAGAAGGTAAGCTAGGCAACTAGGCGGCACGCAGGCACGCGGTGTAGAAGGTTCAGATGGATTTCAACAACGCGGCATAGCGACATGCTACTTCAACGTCGAGAAAACAGTTGGAGCGAGGAATCTGCAAGTGACAACACAGGGTGCCCTCGATAAGAGGATCCTGTAAGCAGAACCTGGCCCTCATTCTTGAAGCAAGGGGGGATAACTTCAGAACTCCGGGTGGATGTGATCATGAGAACCTAATGTTGGAGTTAGTAAAAAAATTAACCCGAATAGAAGAGAGAGTAGAGTCCCAGAGTAAAGGTCGAGGAGTAAAAGATCCTAATACCACCCAATTGGCGACGTGGGCCCGTAAGCCACACAGCCAAGTTAGTAAAACAGTTTTGGACCACTAGACTCAACTTCGGCCAAGGAGTTGGAAAGGGGGACTCCTAGAGGCAGTCGGCTCTGATACCAACCTGAAAAGAGGGAAAAAGAGCTGGAGCTTACGGCACGGCTCACGGTGGCCCTTGGTGGCTTTGAAGCGCAGGGGAGGCGAAGAACGGAGAAGCGGAGCTCCGGTGATCCGAGGCGGGCGCCGGCTCGATCTGGGGCCTGTGGTGCTCCCCCGCGGCAACGGCTGGCCCCAGGCGATGAGGACGAACGCGGCGGAGCTCGTGGACGTGCCAGGTTGGCGCCGGACGGCCGGTGGCCGCGGTGGAGCATGGTGAACGGCGGCGAGCACGGTCGGACGCGGTGATTTTGGAGGAGGAAGGGAGGGAGGAGAGCGATGGAGGGAGGGAGAAGTGAGGCGAGGCGTCCAGGGGAGGGGCACGGGGCGAGGCTTATCCCCTCGCCCACCTGCTACGCCGCGGTGGCGGCCAGCGAGCGGCCCGGCGAGGCTCTGGCCACGGCGACGGCGACAGCGGGGCGGGAGCAGGTAGGAGGAACAGCGGCTGGGCCAGCTGGGCTCGGCCCAGTTGCCAGGTAAGTGGCTCCGGCCTCTTTTGTGTTATTCCTTTTCTGTTTTATATTTCCCTTTATTTATTCTCTGTTTTGAATTAGTTAGGCCACTTTAGCCTTTTTGTAAAATATGAGACTAGGCTCAAATATTAATGTGCAGTGTAAGCTCTCCCTAAAAATTAGTTTGGGTGAAATTGGACTTCATTTGAAAATGATATGATTTTAAATGTGTTGTATATTGCTATTTTGTTGCTGTTTCATATGGTTTGAGTCTTGTATTTAATCCAAATATTATTGGTGATAATTTTATGAGCGCTTCTGGAATATTTGCAAAGTTTTGAACAATTTTCCCATAAGGCTTGGTCAACTTCATATTTCACTTTAGAAATTGAGTTGATTTTCAGAGTTGAATTTGTATTGAATACTTAACCCATGTGACTTGGCACTGCAAATGGTCATGACTTGGCAAGATTAACAGAGTGTCACAGGGCTCATTACAAGGGGGTGTTACATTTTGCAGAATGACTTCGAGTCGATCTCGAGCTAGTTTCAATTCAAATTAGACGATGTAAATTCTACAACGTAATTTTCTATATTTGATAGTAGACCACAATATGATATTTAGCACATCGCCTAACCCCATACCGTATTGACGCCTAATTTTCTCTATCGCTGTGTTTGGATGTCTGTATTCAAGTCCTCTGTATTGAATTGGTTTCAATTCCAATTCAACCAGGAAACTGTATTGGACATGAATACGAATTCGGTTGTTTGGATATTAATTGAATTGGCTCACGGAATCCAACTCAGGTTTCAATACGGAATCATGTTTGGATGCCAAACTATAGAATTGCATAGCAACATTAGTATATGAATCAAAACAGAAGTTGTATAATGTGTGACTATAATTGGATGATTATATTACAATTTGTTATCAAATATTCTAAATTTATCAACACAATTGGTCAAATAAGTTGAAATTGAACATGACTTGGTTCTAAATGTAACAAAACAAATAGTTCAAATAGGTTCAAGTTCATCCAATTTTCAGCAAGATCTGCAACAACAAATAACTGGGGTTAGAAAAGTTTGTTCAGATATGTCCAAGTGCATTAACAAGAAAGAGGAGTAGAGGGAGGGAAGAAGATGGGATGACTTGGATCTGGTGGCTATTGAGTACAGGAGATGGGGAACCCACAGGCAGAGGGCGAGGGACATGGGAGGATGGGAGGATGGGAGGGAAGACAGAGCCAGAGAAGGACGCCGGAGCATGGGAAGAAGAGCTGGAGCGGCGGCGGACGGCCTGGGCATGGCCATGGCGGTCACGGACCAAGGACAAGACCAAAAGGGGAGGAGGGCCGGCTAGGGGATCTACCACAGGGGAGGCGAAGGAGATTCGGCCGGGCGGACGGCTCGCCGGAGTACAAGAGGAGGAGGACGGCCGGCATGGGGACTAACCTTGGTGCCGCCGTCGCTTCCCCTTGCGCTGTCTCGTGGTTTCCCTGCTCGAGCGAGCCGAGGGGTAGGGATGCTTGTTCGTTAGCGAACAGATAAGGGACTGAATCATTTTCTTTTGCGGGGTGGGTGTTTCCAGCGAAATTGGAGGGGCATGGCTCGGTATCATGGGAGAGCGTTTTCCATGCACAAGATTCAGTGGCTGTATCAGTTCCATTTCAGTCCCCTGTTTCCATTTACATCCCAAACACCTGAATCTGTATTTTTGGAATACCAAGTCCAATACAGGGCACCAATACAGACATCCAAACGGGGTGTATGCTTAATTCACTTTTCATGTTTGCTCAAGTAAAAAAGGGAGAGAAAATATACATACACAACCTACACAGTAGGTGTAATAAATAAACATACACGATGTCTGGCTCCTTTTGGTATATATAACAAGATCATTATACATAATTGTTGTACTATCACTACAGGAATCAGCTTCTTTACCAAAAGCGGACAGCAAACCTCTTTGCCGTCTGCCGCTGACGGCAAAGAAAGCTACGGTAAACAGGTTCTTTGCCGTCTGCTTCCTCAAAGCGGACGGCAAAGACCCTTTGCCGTCGGTGGCAGACGGCAAAGAAACTGGACGGCAAATAACCGGCGTTAGCCATGTTAGGTGCTAAGGGGAGGCTTTGTCGTCTGCCACCGACGGCAAACATGCCCTCCCCTTTGCCGTCTGCTATCTGACGTCAGCCACGCGTCATGCCCCCCCAGCCTTTGCCGTCTGCCACCGACGGCAAACTCCCACAGCCTTTGCCGTCTGCCACAGACGGCAAAGTACCCAAATGGGTCAGCTCCCAGATTGCATAGGTTGCTGCCACGTGGCCTCTTTGCCGTCGGTGGCAGACGGCAAAGTGCCTATATTGTTACTGTTTTTTCTGTTTTCTGTTATATCCCTGCATTTTCAAAAGACATATATGATATATATAGTTTCAACCTCAAACATAGCCCATGTATCCAACATCTAGCAGTCCATCAATGCAATAGAACACATAGGGTATTAAAAGATCCAATACATACATAGTTTCACGGAGTTCATCCATATATACATACATAGTTTCACATTGTTCATCAATACAAATGAAAACAAAAACTAAACACTAGCAGTCCATCAATGCTGCTTCCATGAAGTGAATGAAACCTGCAAAAATGGGAGTAAGAAAGTTAGAAGAAGAAGAGAAGACAAGAAGAAGAAGAAGAAGAAGAAGAAGAAGAAGAAGAAGAAGAAGACGAGAAGAAGAAGAAGAAGAAAGAAGAGAAGAAGATGAAGAAGATGAAGAAGAAGAAGAAGAAGAAAGAAGAGACTAGAGGAAGAGAGAAGGAAGAAGAAGAAGAAGAAGAAGAAGAAGGGAGTAGAAGATGGAGAAAAGAAAGAAGAGAAAAAGGAAGAATAGAAGATATTTCTCTTCTCTTCTTTTCTATCTTTCTTCTTCTCTTCTATCTTTTTATCCTTTTCCTTCCATTCTTCTTCTTCTTATTCTTCTTTTTCTCTCTCTCTTCTATTCTTTCTTTTCTCCTCTTCCTGTTTTTTCTTCTTATTCCTTATTTGTGCATTTTAGAGCTAACTTAGGTAATTATGCCATTTTGAGCTAACTAAGCTTATTATGTCAATTTGGAGGAAAATAAGGTAAGTATAGGTCATTTTGTGCTAACGTAGGTGATGATGCCATTTTTGAACCAACTTAGGTAAGTATAGCTCATTTTTTATCTAATTAGGTAATTATGCCATTTTGGAGGAATATAAGCTCACCCTTGGCTGTAGAGGAAGTAGTTGAACAATGGCGGGATCACGGACCAAAAACTTCGACACAATGACCCAAGGAGAGAAATAGCACAAAGCCTATAAATTTTACCGATCGAGTCAAGAGAATTTAGGACATCACATCACATAAAGCATCGACACTTCAAACTATGAAAAAAACTTCGACCCTCGGTGATCCTCGACCCTCGACCCTCGACCCCTCGACGATCCTCGACCCTCGACCCCTCGGCGATCCTTGACCCTGGCAACCTCGATCCCGACCTCGGAGATCCGTCGACCGACATCGACCTCGACCCCACGACCTCGACACTCTTCCTTCTTTATTTTTATTTTTAACTTTTCACTTCTTTTCATGTATATCCTTTGGTCGGTTGGTATCGCAGTGGCAGCTTGGGAGTGCAGGCGGATCTTCCGCCCTCCTTCCGTAGGCTTCTTTTGTTTTTTTCTTCTCTCTTTCTTCTCTCCCTTTTCTTCTTCTCTCCTCTTCTTCTTATTCTTCTTCTTTCTTCTCCTAATATTTTTTTTCTAGAACTAACCTAACTAACACACTAGTAACTAACCTAACTAACCGTAGTAACTAACCTAACTAACAGTAGAAAAAAACAGAGGGGAGAGGCTCACCGGAGCTCACCGGAGTGGGGCGGCGGAGCACCGGGGCGGCGAGGCCGCGGGTGGGGCGCTGAGGCCGCGGGGCTGCGGGGCGGCGGCGAGGGCGGTGGGGGTCGGGGGCGGCGGCGGTGGTTGGGGTCGGGGCGCAGTGGAGTGAGAGGCCAGAGAGAGTGGGAGGTGGGGTGGGGGGTGGGCCGTTAGGTAGCGTTTGCTTTACCGTCTGCTAGCGGACGGCAATGAGGTGGGGCTGGTGGGCCGTTAGGGTTTAGGCCTCCACTGGACCCCACCCACCTCTTTGTCGTCTGCTAGCGGATGGCAAATTTACTTTGCCGCTGGCTGGCGGACGGCAAAGAAATGGCTGATGGCAACTAGGCTCTTTGCCATCAGCCATGTCTTTGCCGTCCGTTTTTTATAAGCAGATGGCAAAGACCTTCTTTGCCATCCGCTAGCAGATGGCAAAGAGCTGACTGATGGCAAATTCTCTGTTTCCAGTAGTGTATGTTAGCCCTGGAGGTGTCAAAGGTCAGCTTGTCTTTAGATAAGCTACGTAAGGAGCTCAAACTCATCTCTTTTATTTTTGAGTTGATCTCATCTACTCTGTTTCTATCTACACCTCTGGCCCATAATATATAAGAACATTTTTCAAACTGTTTTAGTTTGAAAAATGTTCTTATATTATGGCACAAAGGGAGTATCTATTAGAGCATCTACAGCCGGGCACTTCAAACCGGCCACAAACGTCCGGGCGGACGGCCCAGTCATGAAAACTCGACTCAGACGGGCGCCTCAAATGGGCCTCAAACGCCCGGGCTGACCGGCACCCCTCATATCCAGCCCAGATATGAGGTCAATTATGGGGCCATCCGGGAGCGCCCAGGTGTGTTCGCCACGTCGGACTGACGACGGGTCCCACGCGGAATCGCCCGGACACATGGCGGTCAGACAGATGTATCCTCTGGTGGGGTTGTGTGAATGCCACGTGGCACCGCTATGGTTCGCCACCCGAGGCCGAATACAGCTATTTAAGCCAGCCGACGTCCCCCAACCCTAGCCCATCCACTTCCACCCTCTCCGCATCGCCAGCCCGAGCCCATCCACCTCCTCTCTCCCGCTTTGCCGCTCTTTGTTGGGGAATGTTGCATGGAAAACAAAAAATATTCTACGCACACGCAAGATCTATCCATGAAGATGCATAGGTACGAGAGGGGGAGAGCATCTACATACCCTTGTAGATCTCTCAGCAGAAGCGTTTATCACGCGGTTGATGTAGTCGTACTCTTCACGATCCAACCGATCTAGTGCCGAACGGACGGCACCTCCGAGTTTAGCACACGTGCGGCTCGATAACATCTCCTCCTTCTTGATCCAGCAAGCGGGAGAGGAGAAGTAGATGGGATCACAACCAACACGACGGTGTGGTGGTGATGGTGGTGGTAGAGCATCGGCAGCACTTCGCTAAGCGTTGCCAGGACGAGGCGGTGGAACTACGGAGTAACGGGAGAGAGAGGGGCACCAAGGGCTTGGTGTGTCCTCTTGGGGCGCCCCCTCCCCTCTATATATAGGTGGAGGGGCGTGGGAAGCAGCCCCTCCAAGCCCTACGGCGCAGCTAAGGGGGAGAGGTCCAATCCTATTCCTACTAGGACTCCTTCCTTTTTTGCCTTCCCTAGCCACATGGGCTTTTGAGGACTTGGTGCGCCGAGCCCAATAAGGCCAGGGTGCCTCCCCACAGCCCATGCTAGCCCTTGGGTCGTGGTGGACCCACTTGTGGACTTTCGGACCCCTCCGGAATCCTCTGGAACCTTCCCAGTACAATACCGAAAAAACTGCACCTTTTTCCGGAACCCAAAATATGACTTCCCATATATAAATCTTTACCTCTCGACCATTCCGAGACTCCTCATGACGTCCGGGATCTCATCTGGGACTCCAAACAACATTTGGTTACCACTCATCAAATATCCCAATACTACTCTAGCGTCAACGAACGTTAAGCGTGCGAGCCTGCGGGTTCGGGAATTATGTAGTCATGAACGAGACATCTCTCCGGTCAATAACCAATAGCGGGACCTGGATGCCCATATTGATTCCTACATATTCCACGAAGATCTTTTATCGGTTGAACCTTTATGACAACATACGTAATTCCCTTTGTCTGTCGGTATCTTACTTGCCCGAGATTCGATCGCCAGTATCTCTATACCTAGTTCAATCTTGTTACCGGCAAGTCTCTTTACTTGTTCCGTAATACATCATCTTGAAACTAACTCCTTAGTCACTTTGCTTGCAAGCTTCTTGTGATGTGTATTACCGAGAGGGCCCAGAGATACATCTCCGTCATACGGAGTGACAAATCCCAATCTCGATTCACGCCAACTCAACAGACACCTTTGGAGATACCTGTAGTGCATCTTTATGATTACCCAGTTATGTTGTGACGTTTGATAGCACACAAGGTATTTCTCCGGTATCCGAGAGTTGCATGATCTCATGGTCAAAGAAATATGTATTTGACATTAAGAAAGGAGTAGCAATAAACTGAACGATCAAATGTTATGCTAACGATCTAATGATGTGATCCCGTTATCAAGTGACAACACATGTCTATGGTTAGGAAACCTTAACCATCTTTTGATCAACGAGCTAGCTTCTAGTAGAGGCTCACTAGGAACACGGTGTTGCCTATGTATCCACACATGTATCTGAGTTTCCGATCAATACAATTCTAGCATGGATAATAGACGTTTATCACGAACAGGGAAATATGATAATAACCAATTTATTATTGCCTCTAGGGCATATTTCCAACACTCTTCCCACGCTCTCCGGCTTCGCCATGGTTCGGCAAAAGATAACCACCTACGCTATGCTCATGCCGGAGCGCCGGTACCAGATTGAGCAGGAGATCCGGGCGAGGCACGCCGCACACGCCACCCGCATCGCTGTCGGGCTGCCTCCGGACTCGCCGGAGCCGGAGCCGGAGCCGGAGGAGGAGGAGGAGGTTGAGGAGGAAGAGGGAGAGAACCAGCACTCGGCTCCGATGGAGATGGAGGAGGAGGAGGCGGATGTGGCGGAGCAACCAGAGCAGGAGCTAGCGCCGGCTCCGAGCTTCAACATGGAGGACGCGGAGGCGGAGTTCGCCATCGCCCAAACGGGCGGGATGGCGGAGCAGCAGACCATCCTAGAGTCCATCCAGGATGAGCCCTATGTGGAGGTCAACTGGTAGTTCATCAGACATGAACGGGTAGCAATAGATGCGCTCTTCGACGAGGTCGAAGTGGAGATGGATGCGGAGGCTGACACGGAGGAGCCGCAGGAGCAGGAGCTGTGGCCGCCCATATACCTAGAGCCGGGCATAGAGATAGTGGACATCTCCAAAGAGCACTAGGGTAGTTGATCTACGAATATGTGGATTTTTTGTTCTTTGCATGTTTTTATAAGAACTTAAGATTTCTAGTATGAGGTATTCGGATGCCAATGAGCAAATTTCAGGACTGACCGGTCACTGCCAAATTTGCCTAGTCCGGCTGTAGATGCTCTTACTCTCTCCGTAAAGAAATATAAGAGCATTAAGAGGGAGAGTGTGTATATATATAGTAGCACTATTATGATCACAGATCAAAATAACTATTCTATCACAGCGCCAGGGCGCGATGCCCGCTGGACCGAATGAAAACAAAAAACCACGACCGTCCGTCCCCCACCTCCCGCACTCCCTCGATCCCCAACTCCCACCCACCGAGTATACCACCGAGCCATCGACGGCCCCCACCCACTAGCTCCCGGAACCGCCGCCGCCGTCGCCTGTAACCCTGCGCGCGCACTCTACGGGCTGGGAACCGTCCCCTCCAGCATCCATCCATCGCCTCCGCCCGCTGCTCCCCGTCGATCTCTGCCCGCCGCCGCCCCACCTTCCCAGGAAATCCGTGCAGCGGAAGATCCTGAATTTGAGACTTTCTACACCAAAAATATTCTTTTAAACGAGGGTATTCGTGCGTGGATGGCAGCTCAGGATCAGCCTCATGAAAATCTTATATTCCCTGAGGAGGTTCTACCACGTGGAAACGCTCTTTAATGGAACTTTCGTTTTAGCTGGTCGTGACCAAGAAACCACCGGCTTTGCTTGGTGGGCTGGGAATGCCAGACTTATCAATTTGTCCGGTAAACTACTTGGAGCTCACGTAGCCCATGCCGGATTAATCGTATTCTGGGCCGGAGCAATGAACCTATTTGAAGTGGCCCATTTCGTACCAGAAAAGCCCATGTATGAACAAGGGTTGATTTTACTTCCACACTTAGCTACTCTAGGTTGGGGAGTAGGGCCAGGGGGGAAGTTCTAGATACTTTTCCGTACTTTGTATCTGGCGTACTTCACCTAATTTCCTCCGTAGTCTTAGGCTTCGGTGGCATTTATCACGCGCTTCTGGGACCCGAGACTCTTGAGGAATCTTTTCCATTCTTTGGTTATGTCTGGAAAGATAGAAATAAAATGACTACAATTTTGGGTATTCACTTAATTTTGTTAGGTCTAGGTGCTTCTCTTCTAGTACTCAAGGCTCTTTATTTTGGCGGTGTATATGATACCTGGGCCCCTGGGGGGGGAGATGTAAGAAAAATTACCAATTTGACCCTTAGTCCCAGTGTTATATTTGGTTATTTACTAAAATCTCCTTTTGGGGGAGAAGGGTGGATTGTTAGTGTAGATGATTTAGAAGATATAATTGGTGGACATGTATGGTTGGGTTTTATTTGTGTATTTGGCGGAATTTCGCATATTTTAACCAAACCCTTCGCATGGGCTCGCCATGCATTTGTATGGTCTGGAGAAGCTTACTTGTCTTATAGTTTAGCTGCTTTATCTGTCTTTGGTTTTATCGCTTGTTGTTTTGTATGGTTCAATAATACAGCTTATCCGAGTGAGTTTTATGGACCCACCGGGCCAGAAGCTTCTCAAGCTCAAGCATTTACTTTTCTAGTTAGAGACCAGCGTCTTGGAGCTAATGTGGGATCCGCTCAAGGACCCACAGGTTTAGGTAAATATCTAATGCGTTCCCCAACTGGGGAGGTTATCTTTGGACGGGAAACTATGCGTTTTTGGGACCTTCGTGCTCCATGGTTAGAACCTCTAAGAGGCCCCAACGGTTTGGACTTGAGTAGGTTGAAAAAAGACATACAACCTTGGCAAGAACGACGCTCAGCAGAATATATGACCCACGCTCCTTTAGGCTCTTTAAATTCCGTGGGTGGTGTAGCTACCGAGATCAATGCAGTTAATTATGTCTCTCCTAGAAGTTGGTTATCAACTTCTCATTTTGTTCTAGGATTCTTCTTTTTTGTGGGCCATTTATGGCATGCAGGAAGAGCCCGAGCTGCTGCAGCAGGTTTTGAAAAGGGAATCGATCGTGATTTGGAACCTGTTCTTTACATGAACCCTCTTAACTAAGATTTTCTTATTTATACCTGTTCTACTTTTTTTATGTTCTGGCTCGGTTATTCCATCTAGCCAAGCCATTCATTCCTTTTTATGAAAGAAAGATAAGGGACAGAAAAAAAAATGAAAGAAACAAACGTATTAAATAAGCAAAAGGAGAGAGAGGGATTCGAACCCTCGATAGTTCCTAGAACTATACCGGTTTTCAAGACCGGAGCTATCAACCACTCAGCCATCTCTCCACAGCCTAATCCTTATTTTACTCCTACAAATATAACATAGCCATATAAAAAATAAAAAGATTTATTAGCCTCTAGAAAGATATCAGATACAAGTTCCTTTTCGATATATCTCTGTATACTGTATACACGGATACAGGATCCGCTATACCCGCTTGTGAAATAAAGACTAAATAACCTCTTCTCACCCCCATATCCAAATAAAAAAGCGGTTTAAGTAATAAATTTTAATTAAAGAGAAGAATCAATGGATTCATGATTAAACCCCTCCTACTTCTTGTATTTTTTTACAATTTTGGTTAAGTGAGGGATCAAATATGTAGTCAACTTTATTTGATGGTAGCTTGGAGGATTAGAAATATGACTATTGCTTTCCAATTAGCTGTTTTTGCATTAATTGCGACTTCCTCAGTCTTAGTAATTAGTGTACCCCTTGTATTTGCTTCTCCTGATGGTTGGTCAAATAATAAAAATGTTGTATTTTCCGGTACGTCATTATGGATTGGACTAGTCTTTCTCGTAGCTATTCTAAATTCTCTCATTTCTTAACTGAAATTTGGTTAATATTTATTAACCGCATAAAAAAGAAATAATAAAGGCCATTTCTTCTAAAAAATTAGAATAGTGAGACGTATTAAAACGCAATTTGCGTTCCGAATTGCTAGCTCTTCTCTTTCAGTATTATGAAATTCCATTCCCATTAGAATATTCATTGACAGATAATAAAAAAAGGAAAACTCTAATATAATAGAAAATGAAATGAAACGGTCGACCCAGACATAGACGGTCGACCCAAGCGGATATACGCTATAAAATATATACCGTAGCGAGCGTAGTTCAATGGTAAAATATCTGCTTGCCAAGGAGAAGATACGGGTTCGATTCCCGCCGCTCGCCCGCTTAATTTATCAAAGTACTATGATAAAAAGTTTAGTCTAGTTAACTGTTTAACTACTTATATTAAATTAAGTATTAATTAGGTGTTAGTCTAGTGCCGTATCCCTTACTATCTTACCCTTCCTTTGCATCCCACTCAAAAAAAGAGGGCGCTCCGGAGGCAGAAATAGAACTCGCCAACAGAGCTCCAAAAATTGGGTATTAACTGAGACAAACAACGGGCAAACTTTTTTTAAAGGGAAGGGAGAGGTAGACTGTCCCTTTCGTTTCATTTTTATTTTCTGCAGGGTAGGGAGAAGCCTTGCGCCTTCTTTTTGTGAAGGCAAGTGACTTCGCAAACTGCTCAATTTTGCCCTCTAGGGCCGGGAACTAATGAATAAAAAAGGGTTGGATACGCCCCTCTACCATATCTAGAGAAATAGAATAGTCCTTTTATACAGACTGCTAAGTGCGGAGACGGGAATCGAACCCGTGACCTCAAGGTTATGAGCCTCGTGAGCTACCAAACTGCTCTACTCCGCTCTGGAGTACCAGAAACTGGTGGACAAAAAAGGCTTGAATACAAGCCTCTAACATGTCTAGACAAATAGAATACTCCTTTTATACAGAATGGAGCGGGTAGCGGGAATCGAACCCGCATCGTTAGCTTGGAAGGCTAGGGGTTATAGTCGACGTTGGTTGATTATTTTTAACGTCTCTAATTCAAAACCGAACATGAAATTTTGATTTCATTCGGCTCCTTTATGGATATTCTCACCACTTAACATCTATGTCAGCTTTTCTATTTGAATGGAACCAAAGCTCTCCGCTTTCTAGATGATCCTTATAGAGTAGGACATAGAAATTCTATCTAAATCCATCTAATCTACTTACTTCGTTCCCTAATTTCATTCAAGAGATCCTGAGGAAAAGAATTGGGTTTCCACCGAGCTGAAACAATATGCGGATGGTTCTAGTAAACCAAAACTATCGTTTTTTTAGCTATTTGGCTTCCTTATTCCTTAATTTTAACAAAAGAAGATTTAGTTACGATTGGAAATCAACTTTTTTGTATCTTCATCCATAGATCCTTTACTCATATTTTCAAAATTGGAATACTTAATCCAATGGAAAATTCTGCTTCGCGACTCTGTACTCATAATCCAATTTTTATTTTGGATGCAATTTAAATTAGTCTTTGGATACAAATCGCCAGAATGTATATTCTTCCTCAATATGCTATTGAGAGGAAAAGGATTTAATCCTTTATAAGAACTAAAGTTTTCATCGGAATATAAAAATAAAAAACTTAAGGATGCCTTAAGTATATCATTTCAAATTCAGTTATTAATAGAACGAATCACACTTTTACCACTAAACGGGACAGCTTAGGTGGATTGGCTTTGGACTGTCATAGGCACGTAAGTTCAGAGCCAAGCCAACTACGCCAATAGCACTCATCCATAAACCGGTGACGGGTACAAATAGCATAAAGAAATGTAACCAACGTTTATTGGAAAAAGCAACACCAAAGATTTGGGACCAAAAGCGATTAGCAGTGACCATTGAATAAGTTTCTTCAGCTTGAGTTGGGTTAAAAGCACGGAAGGTATTTGCACCATCACCGTCCTCAAATAGAGTGTTTTCTACGGTCGCTCCATGAATAGCGCATAGCAGAGCCGCGCCTAATACTCCGGCAACTCCCATCATATGAAATGGGTTCAACGTCCAATTATGAAATCCTTGGAAGAAAAGGATGAATCGAAATATCGCTGCTACGCTAAAACTCGGCGCAAAGAACCAACCAGATTGCCCCAGTGGATAAATAAGGAATACAGAAACAAAAACAGCAATTGGACCAGAGAATGAGATTGCATTATAAGGCCGCAATTGAACAGACCGAGCAAGTTCAAATTGGCGTAACATGAAACCTATTAGTGCAAAAGCCCCGTGGAGAGCTACAAAAGTCCATAGACCGCCTAATTGACACCAACGAGTAAAATCTCCTTGTGCTTCGGGCCCCCATAGTAGCAACAAAGAGTGTGCTAAACTATTGGCAGGGGTAGAAACTGCTGCGGTTAAGAAATTACAACCTTCCAAATAGGAACTAGCCAATCCATGGGTATACCAAGAAGTTACAAAAGTTGTCCCTGTAAACCAACCCCCTAAAGCAAAATAAGCACAAGGAAAGAGCAATAGGCCAGACCATCCTACAAAAACGAAACGGTCCCTTCGTAACCAGTCATCGATAGTATCAAATAGATCATTTTCTTCTTTAGGAATTCTACCAAGGGCTATAGTCATAGTGATCCTCCTATTCAATTACTTCAACCATTTCCGAGCACCTCATATCACTTTCCAAGGCATATGATAGTTTTATTATCTGTGGACGATTTCTTTCTCGTTCAATGCCCCTTTTCAATGGTCTCGAAGAGAGAAATTTCCCATTTTTATCTATGGAGTCACAACCGAGGTCGTGGTAAATCCATGAATTTGATTCGATTTGTTTTTCTTATACTATAGAAATAAACCTTTGAATTCAGCATTATTCCAAGACTCCTATTTCAAAGTCTATCTTTTAAGGGAAAAATGAAAATAAAAGTAACCCCTCTTTTCCCATTCCCTCTCTATTGCATGGGTGGAAGAACTAAAATAGAGGATTCTGAAAAAAAAATGGACCTTTGAAATCAATTTTTATGTGTAGCGCAAAGGAGTTGCGATTTCTTCTTATTCCTATAGAACATCTAGTAACAAGAATATGAAATCGTAAATAGCAAAAAATTCTTGTCTTACGCGGTCTAAGTCTAAGGAAATACAAAAAATTCGCTTATACAATTTCATCTACATCGAATTTATATATCAGAATAGCGGATAGAGGCATCATTAAAGGAGTCAGGTCTACTTACTTTATGCTTCTTTCCAATTTTTTGGTGGATTTGATAAGAACCCTTTTTGCTTTCTTGATAAATAATCGACAAAAAAAGCGTTTTTTTTATATATAACCTGCTTGTTTTATTATAATTATAACAAGTCCTATATGGAAATCCCCGCTAAAGAGAAAATCTATTTGATTGTCTCTCGGCCAATATCGATTTTTAGAAAGAAAAAACAAGAATTTTCTTCTTTTTTTATTAACATTAAGCAAAAAGAATATAACTAAAATGGAATTGGCAATATAATTTTTATAGACTTTTGAAAGAAAAAAAGGGGGATTTTTGCAACCGTTATTTCTTATTTCTTGCCTATATCATATCACGGAAACCTTTCGCTTTGGAACGTGGAGAGATGGCTGAGTGGACTAAAGCGGCGGATTGCTAATCCGTTGTACAATTTTTTTTGTACCGAGGGTTCGAATCCCTCTCTTTCCGCTCCCTTGGATCATTTGGGACTTTCAAATTGGAAAGAATTCTGACCCCCGGATTTTCTCATAGATAAATGTACGAAACAAATCCAATTTGTAAGAAAAAATAAAAAAATGGAATTTTTACTCCTGAAAGAGAAGTGGATAGACAAAGTATTGTTGACGAGATTTATGTTTTTCTGAATACCCTTCGAATTTTTCCATTTGTATTTCTACTTGAATCAGAGAGAAGAAGCATTTCTCGGTTTATCGAATGATGATACATAGTGCAATATGGTCAGAACAGGGTGTTGCATTTTTAATACAAACCCTGGAAAGAAAGGGAGTCTAATCCACAGATCTTTTTCCGCTCCTTTTCTACCCAATTAGTTTATGTTTGTTCTAATTACAAAAAAGAACAGAACAAGTTTTTTATTTTTGCAGGCCAATCGCTCTTTTGACTTTGGAATACAGCCTCTTTATCAATATACTGCTTCTTTTACACATTCAATCCATAACATCCCTTATTCAATCCATAATCAAGAATAATTAGGATTTCTAAAAAAAAGAAAAAATAAAGGGTCCACTCATAGGAAAACCCAACCTTTCCCCGCATCTGGCACTAATCTATTTTTAACGTCTAATTAGAGCAGGGAATCATTCCAATTAGGAAGTTAAGCTCGTTGCTTTTTATTTTACCAGAATTGGAGCCAGGCTCTATCCATTTATTCACTAGACCCAGAAAATCGTAATTTTGGATTCCATTCAAAAAAGATTGATTTTATTTCGACATGCTATTTTTTCCATTCATTACCTTTGAGGATCAGTCGTGGTCTTCTAGACTCTACCAAGAGTCTGGACGAATTTGTTGTTTCATCCAAATGTGTAAAAGATCATAGTCGCACTTAAAAGCCGAGTACTCTACCATTGAGTTAGCAACCCAGATAAAAAAAAGGATCTTAGATACGATCGAAATCCAAAAATCAATGGAATTACACCGCGCGCTTCTGTCAAAACATTGAACTAGCAAGACATCAAAAGAAAGATTTTATCGACCATGAAAAACACTCAAATGGCAAAACGAACAGGTCCGGTTAAATTCCACTAAAGTTAAAAAAAGGGCGACCCTAATCACGATGGCCAAATTCTCCTTATTTTTAGCGATTTGTATTAAAGAAAATATATTATATTGTATGAGAATACATGCAAGAGGAACACCCTTATCATTTGAGCGAAGTGTAGGCAGAAAAATTGAATATGGAGTGAGGATAAAGAGACCCATCTATCTACAAATTCTATTTGTTCAATAGACCTTTGTCAATGGAAATACAATGGTAAGAAAACAAATTAAATAGAAAAAGTAAATAAAATAGGGGCTTATGTTGGATTGGCACGATATAAATCCAAATAGGATTAAGAAAGAGGTAAATTGTGTCTAAATAATTAGACAACTTGGAATAATAATAATCTTCTCCTATCCTACTTTTTTATTCATTTAGTTCTTCAATTAACTCAAAGTTCTTTCTTTTTCTTTAAAGAATTCCGCCTTCCTTAAAATATCATAAACAGTTCTTGTCGGTTGAGCACCCTTTTCAAGGAAATAGAGAATAGCTGGAACATTTAAACAAGTTTGATTCTTTATCGGATCATAAAAACCTACTTTTCGAAGATCTCTTCCTTCTCTTCGAGATCGAACATCAATTGCAACGATTCAATAGACAGCTTATTGGGATAGATGTAGATAAACAACGCCCATCCCCCTAGAAACGTATAGGAGGTTTTCTCCTCATACGGCTCAAGAAAATGATTCAAATTTCTGTCGATAATAATAGAAATTAGACTATGACATGCATTAATTTCCATACAGAAAAAACAAATTTCATTTATACTCATGACTCAAGTGGGCTAATTTTGCCTGACAAACTTTGAAGGCAAAATCCTTCGAAAAATTTTCAGTCGTCTTTAAACTCTTTTCTTTGTCTCATTTCGAACGAATTGACTTTTATTCCTTATTCTGATCCAACTCTGTTGTTGAGACAATTGAAAATTGTGTTTACTTGTTCTGGAATCCTTTATCTTTGATTTGTGAAATCCTTGGGTTTAGACATTACTTCGGGAATTCCTATTTTTTTCTTTCAAAAGAGTAGCAACATACCCTTTTTTCTTATTTCCTTCAATAAAGCATTTATCTCTTCTATAGAAATCTAATAAGGGGGATTGATTCTGATATACTTTTATTGGACTTTCTTCTTATTTGAACCTTTCGATTTATTTCTATATTAAGGATAGACTGACAAAGTTGGCCTAATTTATTAGTTTTCACTAACCCTAGATTCTTTCCCTTGATAAAAAAAAATTATGTCCTCTCGAGCTCCATCGTGTACTATGTTACTTAAACCCAGCGCAAATTCTGTTTGGAACGAATAGAACAGGCTATGTCGAGCCAAGAGCATTTTCATTACTATGGAAAATGATGGATAGCAAAATCCACAATCGATCATGTCCTTCAAGTCGCACATTGCTTTCTACCACATCGTTTTAAACGAAGTTTTACCATAACAAACATTCCTCTTTTCATTGCAAAGTGGTATAGAGAATTGATCCAATATGGATGGAATCATGAATAGTCATTGGTTTAGTTTTTTTTATACTAATTAAAACTTGCTATCTATGGAGCAATATGGATAAAAGAAAGTAAGTATTTATCCGGGAAGCCTCCGCCAAGATCCAATTTATTTAAACCCATATTATAATTCTATCATATGAATGAAACATAGTTTGAAAAAGACGACTAAACAAGTTTGCTTAAAACTTATTTATTCTTAAATTTCCACCCTCAACGGATGGCTCGATATGATCAATCTTGAAGTGAGAAGAGAAGGATTGACTCTTCCTCAATAAATAAACTATCAACCTCCAAAAAAGTTTAATTAATTTAATTACTAGAATTAGAATTCTATTAGTAATATATTTTTTCAGTACCAAAAACAATTAACTATATAACTAAATAAACTATTCCAATGAAAAGATTGAAAGTTTTTGGTAGTTATAGAATTCTCGTACTTCTTCGACTCGAATACCAAAAGGAAGAAAAAAATATGACTAAGTGATTTATAGTAGAGGCATATCCTGAATGTGCCTGATAGATCCCATTTTTTCATGAAAATAAAGATAGTCAATTTGACTGGACTTAAGACTTTATTATGTTTTCTGAGAAAGAATAAGATATCATTATTCTCTTTAATAAACTTTTGTCTCGTACGGAATACTATATGATTTCACCGTTTGTTTCATCAGAAACAATCTGGGACGGAAGGATTCGAACCTCCGAGTAACGGGACCAAAACCCGCTGCCTTACCACTTGGCCACGCCCCATTTCGGGTTTTATGCGACACTAATAAACACTATTATGTTTATTTGTTATTCGTCAATACCGTTTCAATTACATAAAAAAGGAGGGATATTCTCTTGCTAGTATTCTACACATGCGGATAATATAGAATCAAAAAAATGCATTGATCATTACATGGAATTCTATTAAGATATTATATGAAAGTCGAATTTATTCCACTCTCATTTGAGAGTGCGAATACAAGGAGGTATTTTGTGTTTGGGAAAGTCCGAAGAAAAAAGATTTTGAATCTGCCTTTTCCTTCTTTCCCTTAAAAAAATAACTCAATCAAAATCCAATTATTTACTCTACAAGAATGAAATGCTTGTTATGCCTAATATACTTAGTTTAACCTGTATCTGTTTTAATTCTGTTCTTTATCCTACTAGTTTTTTCTTTGCCAAATTGCCCGAAGCTTATGCTATTTTCAATCCAATCGTGGATATTATGCCTGTTATACCTCTATTCTTTTTTCTATTAGCCTTTGTTTGGCAAGCTGCTGTAAGTTTTCGATGAAATCTTTAGTACTCTGTATGCCAAATTGAATGATGTGTTCATTCCAAAAAAAATTAAAATGGGTAAAAGCCGAGAAGTTTTATATTTTTATATTATGAACCTTCGATTCTAAAATTTAAATTCTTCTACATTGAATGGGTAGCTACAGCAATAAATTTGGATCATCCTTTCTACTCCCCTGCACCTAGGTTGAGCAGGTACCTAAAGGTACCTACACAATACCTAACCACCTAACCCTATTTTTGCTATTGATAAGAGTGCTTATTATAAATGAATTCTTGCCATTTTTTTCAAGAATTCATTTTTGCATTTTTAGGTATAAAAAAAAACCATCCGCCCCACCCCACCTTCCCCGCGCAACACCGCCGCCCCAGCCTACCTTCCCCGTGTGAGTCCGCCGCCCCACCCTGCCCCCAACCGACGCTGCAGCCCCGCGCCGCCCGGCCCCCACCCGCCCCAACCAGCAAGGCCGCCGCCGCCTCGCCCCAACCGGCACCGCCGCCGCAGCCCTACCCCAACCATGCGCATCGCCAACGGTCGCGCCGCATCCCGACGCCGGAGGACAGCAAGCGCCTTCACCTCGCGCCCCACTCCCACGGCCTTGGCTTCCATAGCACCGCCTGTTTGTCCAGATGGACCAGCGGCAGCGCCGCCTTGCCATGCCCCCGACCACTGCCGGCCGGTGCTGCTCCACCACCCCCATGCCGCACCGGTCCTCCCCAACGCTCATCCTCCGTCGCTTCCCCAACGAGGATCTGGATCAGGGTCGTCCAGGTGTTCCTCGTGGTCGTGGATGAGGAAGGCCACCAAATCGCTGTGATGATCCTCGCGCTGCCACCACCTCCCGTTGCTTCAGTTCAGGTCAACCTTATCCAGCCACATCAGTTCGACTGTGTTTTTTGAAGAGAAAACCAGAGATGGCTGAAAGATTCGTAACAGTTCAATCGATCTCACAATGGAAGGAATTATGTTGACAAAGTTGCTTCCACCCATTCCGGTGTTGCTACAAATTCTATTGATTGTGTGCCGTCACAATTTTGTTTGTCTATCATGTGGTGTTGCTTCTCTCTGTAAATGATTCTAATCCACATCAGACTGTACTCCCAAAAATCTGCAGATGGAGTCACCGATTGCTGAAGTTCTAATAAAAAATGGAAAGAAGTCCGGTGAAGAAAGGGATTGGTTGTCTTGAAGATTTTTATTTTCTCCTTTCATGATGCTTAACTCAATCATTATGCAGAAAGGGATAGAGTTCTGTACACAGTAACACATGCCAGTTCGTATTTTAAAGAGAGTTTCTTTTTTAACTGAACAATGTATGGGGAGATTTGCTAGTGCTTTTAAGACTTTGTAAAATAAATCAACATTGCTGGAGAAATTATGATGATTTCTTATCCTGAACAAGTTGAGTTTTGTGAATAAAAAGATGAGATGTACACATTTTTCTATTGTTTTTTCATTTTGTGTATGACCCCTCCCATTTGGTATGAGTAAATATGAAGATGCACAGAAGCATTGCGTTCTAATTTTTGAAATTGTGTATTCACTAGCTGTTTGTTTATATGGCTATCCAAATTTATTTATTTTCTTTCTCTAATTGTGGAACTTCAAATTTTAAAAAGAGGGCATGTCGATGTATATAAAAAAACATATTTTTTCAGTTTCAACAAACCCAATAATAAGGTCAAAATAAAATAACAAAAGCATCTCAAACAATTTTATATAAAAAAGGGATTTTCACCGTTAAAAAACCCTAGAAGTTCAACTTTAAAAAATGGAGCGGCTCGATGTTTATTAAAAAGATGGAGCATTTTGATGATTATAGAAAACTCTAATTTTGGTCATTATTAAAGAACGAAGAAAAGAAATTCAAAATTAATCACACAATAGTTCAATGTATAAAAATAGAAAATCCAAATATGGTGACGGGAACATCATAATAAGCTCAAACAAAAATAACATAGAATTTCAAAAGATGATACGGCACTTTGAAGTGGATATTTCACCCTTTCTACATAAAAAAACAAGAAGTTCAAATTCTAAAAATAGAGAAGTTCAAAAATTATTAAAAAGGATTTTCACCGTTTCTAAATAAAAAAACTCTACAAGTTCATATTTAAATAATGAACCGGTTCAATACTTATTACAAAACTAGGATATTCCCATTACTAAAAGAAATAAACCTAGAAGTCCAAATTATAAAAATAGAGAAGTCCGCTATTTACATAAAAAAACTAAGATTTTTCTTGTTACTAAAGAATAAAATTGACGAAGTTCAAATTAAAAAAGAGGAGTAGTTCGATGTATACGGGAATCTCAAATTATTACCCTTTCTAAGAAAAATAAAACTATGAAGTTCAATTTTAAAAAAAAATGGTTGATGCTTATTTAAAAACATATTTCCTTTCTAAGAATATGACTAAGAAGTTGAAATTAAAATAACAAAGAAGTTCGAAGTACATAAAAAATTCAGATTTGTTGCAAGAAGTTCACGTGCACCTCCTTGCACGTTTCAGAATTTATATTGTGGGACGTTCGACCTCCAATTACATGTTTTAAAATGGCAAAAAATGACGTTCGACCTTCAATTGTGTGTAATTCGACGTATACACAAAAATGTGACAGAAGTTCATAGTGAAAACAACGAGAAGTTCAAGTACTGCAAGGAATGCATTTCAGGTGAGAATAAAAGTATAGAAAAATAAAAGCTTAAAATGTTTGTTGAAAGAAGTTCAAGCGCTCTGTCCGGGGAAGTTCAAAAAATCTTGCGAGAGAGGTTCACCTTGTATTTCCATGATCAAAACCGGAAAAAAGAAATTATTTTGTTTTGCGTTTTAAAATAATTCTCTCAATCCACAAAGAAGTTCAGTTATTATTTGGGAGCAATTTGATTTCAAAAAGAAAATAAAAAATTCAAATTATGAAAAAAGTTCATGTACGACATGGTGTGTGTTTAATATGAGAAAAATGAATAAAAAGGCAAGATCCAAAATTTATGTAGCTATAAGTTCAAGTCCTCGATCGGAGAAAGTTAAAAAAACTATTGTCAGAGAAGTTTGTACAAAAGGAATATCATTTGTGTAACACCGACGAATGGATGAGAAATTACAAACGAAAATACGTCACAGAAGTTCAACGTGAAAACAGCAGGAAATTCAACTACTACACTGAGGGCATCTACAATGCCAGCCGCTTATACAGGCGCTTACCAGCAAAAAAATAAAGATCGTAAAATAGAAAAAGCACCTAAGAGCCCTCGCATGCAACGGCAGACACTATTTTTTTTCGAAAGGAAGACGCTAATTCTGTTGATTAAATTAAACAGCCGAGCGCTTCCAGCGGGCAGAAAAAGGACCAAGCGCTCGACGCAAACACTTTGCATCGACGCCTCACGCAACACCAGGATTCAACCGATTAACTACTAATTGGCCGGGAAACTAATCCTAGCGCCCAACCTAAGCTCCCGCATTTGACATGCCCTGAATGAATTTCAGATGAAAATGTTTTAAACCGTCGCGAGTATGAAAAAATGATCAACACGGGAAAGTTGTGTGTTTACAACAGGTTTTCATCGGTATATCACTTGCTCAATTTCCGGTGAGTGGATGGAGAGCTATGAGCAAAAAAAACCGTAAAAAACAGAGTGAAGTTCAAGTAGACATGCCGAGAAGTTCAAGTTCTTCATGCGGTGCATTTTCGAATAATCTGTTTCGCGATAAAAGCAGAACACATGATCTCGCTGTTTTCGAAATTACTTGAAAAAGGCTAGGAATAAGAGAAAACCATCAAGAGGAAAAAGTTTCGTATTTTCCGTAGCTTTTCAACAGTATATTATTTGCCTCATTCCGATAAAGTTTGTAGAAATTACGGACAAAAAAACGTTTTTAGCCATTTTCAAAATTGACTTAAAACCGTAAAGAATTGGAAAAAACAAATTTACATATAAAAGTTTGCATTTTTTCAAGCTTTCCAACGCCATATCATTTGCTGCATTCCGACAAACTTGAGAAAATAACGTGAAAATACGAACTTGATGGGATTTCGGCCATTTTCAAAATTATGTTTAAATAGTTTAAAATTGGAAAAAACTTTCTCTACGAAAAAGAAGTGAATATTCATCAGCTTTCCAACGCCATATCATTTGCATCAATCGGACTAGCCGTTTTCAAATTAACCCAAAAATACGAACCTGGCTGTTCGGTTTCTGAAATTCCGCCATTTTTTAAGTTCGTCTTTAGCCTTATAGAATTTGGGAAAACTTTTAACATGTAAAATGAGCGTATTTGCAGCAGCTATCCAACGCCATCTCATTTGCCTTATTCCGATAAACGGTTTAGAAAAAGGCTTGAAAATACGATTCATGTTTTTTTGTATGAAGAAAAACGATTTTTAAAACTGCTCTTAAACCGGGTACATTTTGCCGAAAATTCAACATAGACTATGACACTGGTGTGCGCAGCTTTCCAACGGTATATCGCAAGTTCCATTTGGACACTTTTTAGCTGAAGTTCAACCTAGCACTCGGGGAAGTTCAAGTGCTACTGCTGCGTCAGGTTATGTAGTTATCAGAATATTATTCTCATCCCATGATCAAAATAGTGTTTATATATATATATATATATGACAAATTTTATCTGCCACCAGTGTTAGTTACCACCACTTGCGTTTTGTATGTTGTATGTAGTATTTGTCAAAACCGAGAGTATATACGCGTGGTATGTAGTATATAATGATGTTTAGATAGTATATATACTACTTTTTAGATAGTATGTACCATATTTTGGGTGTGCTCTTTTTTACGTACAAATATGTACGTATTTCATAAATATAATAAAAATTATGGGCCAACTTGCAATTTTTTCATGAAACTCAATTTGGAGTATATTATATATAGTATATGAACATACTCAAAATGATAAAGTAGTATATATATTATCACATGATAGTATATGAGACATGTGGGGTAACTACCCCCAGGTGGTAGGATGGATTTTCCCTATATATATATATATATATATATAGGGAAAATGCATCCTACTACCGGGTGTAGTTACACCCATGTCTCATATACTACCATGTGGTAGTATATACACTATTTTATTGTTTTTAGTGTGTTTATATACTATATCTAAGATACTCCAAAGTGAGTTATATGAAAAAATTGCAAGTTAGCCCATTGTTTTTATTGTATTTGTGAAATACGTGTATTGTACGTAAAATGCAATATCCTCAAAATGTGATATATACTAGAAAAAAATAGTATATATACTACCTAAACATTCTTATGTACTCCCTCCGTCTCAAAAATTTTGTCATAGATTTGTATAAATATGAATGTATCAAGTCATGTTTTAGTATTAGGTACATCCGTATATAGACAAGAATTTTGGGACGGAGAGAGTACTATATACTAGACGTACATACACTCTGATATGATAGATACTACCTAAAACGTACAAAACAAAAGTGGGAGTAACTACATCCGGTAGTAGGGAAAATTTGTCCTATATATAGTTTGCCCGAGAGATTTTCTATCATTGCTTGCCCGAGAAATAGCTATCGGTACCGTTGGTGTGCTTTGTGATTCGTACTAGTTGTTTGGTGTGGTACCATCTCAAGCCCATGTGCTGTGCTAATTTGGCTGCGGTGGCAGGCTGGTCCTCGCTGCTTTATGCCTAATGGGCTGACAAAAAGTCTGTCTTGCATGTGCGTACAAAGGGTGGCTGTCACACGCATTCGTATGTATCAGGTTCCATCAACCGAGTGACATTTCGTGCAGGTTCCGACATGCGTCGTTATGTCCTATACAGGGATGACTATTCGTCATCGAGGATGAAAAATAGTTATTCTTCACCTTCTTATAATTTAACAACAATGCATCATTGTCTTATTTCATACGTAAAAAGAGACTGTAAGAAAACATATAGTCGCCGTAAAAATATTTTATGCTACATAAAATTACAAACGTAAAAACATAGTGTAAAATATACATAAAATGCAATTTTTCTGGTATTATGACTTATATTTTTGTTTTCTTATTCCAAATTTTACGTAGTGAATCAATATGAATATAACTATTTATATTTCGAATATAATCTATTTATGAAACGATCGTAAAATTAGCTGGGATGAAGAATAACTTATTCTGCACCCTACGTGATGAATAGTAATACTATATATATATACATATATATATAAATTAATAAATAGGGTAGATAATCTCACGTTAATAAGCACCCGCCCTTTAATTCAACTAACACAAACATACAGTATTTTAGCTACCACAAAACAATAAGAAAAAGTAAAACAACAGATAATCATCCGCTGTTTTGTAATGTTTTTCCAGTACAACACTGGACACGTGATTTTGCTTAGTGGCCCAAATCCTTTGACAGAGACACATCCGAGTATAAAAAATGGGAGCACGCTCATCACGTTCTCCACCAACCGAACCCAATCACCATCGCCATCGCCATCGCGGACCAGAGACCAGCGGAGCTAATTAAACTGCTCCATCCTCTTGTATCGTTGTGCTTCTAAGTTTGCTCCTTACTGGCTTGCTTGCTCCCTGTCCACGCCAGCCATGGCCATGGAGCTCTCCAGCCTACCGCTGGTCCTGCTGCTCTGCTTACTAGCCGGCTCGTCGACGACGGCCCTGCCAGCGCTGCCCGGGATGGACAGGGTGCAGCAGCAGGTCGACAGGGCGAACAGGCGCGGCCCGTCCATCGGGCTCGTCATGTCGTACGTCGCCAAGGACACCGCGCTCCAGGCCTCCGGCTACTTCAGGCCCTGGCGTGTCCAGCCCTTCATTGACCTCTACGGTGACTCTCCGCCTCCCATTTCTGATCCGAATCGCTTTACTGTAGATTGTGCAAATGAAGCACTGGGTGAGTTTGGCCGTTCCTGGTTGACTTTTTGATTTCTTCAAGCAGCTAGCAGTGAGTGCTGAACCGCTGCTAACTGAACAATCAGAAAACATATTGTAGTGTTAACACTTGAGAATGGCGAATATAAACATGAAATTTTAGAGATACCTGGAGCTGTGCGCACACGGCCACGGCAAAGCTTACTGGCTCTGCAAATTTTGCATGATCTGCAGTCATAGAAGGCCTGAACTCCCTTTGAAGACCTGAATGCAGATTGACCCATTCACTCATTTTGGATAACAGCTATGGAAAGGGGGTCCAGAAAGCGACTAGAAGGAAAACATGACACACAAGAAGATAACATACTCCATTAGAAAAAGAAAATTGAAAGGGGAGATATAATAATACCCGAGCTCTCTATTGTACTGTAATCCTTTTTACATGTTCACTGATTTTGCTATTCTGCTATAGACTGAGCTCTCATTCACGTTGCATGAAGGAATATTTCGCAGCACTTTTATGCATACATGTATTTATCTTCCTAAGGCCTCAAGAATACAGTCTCGTCTCATATTATTTCAGGACGGAGGTTTCACATCGGGAGTATTCGAGGTGTGAATGTTATATATGCATTGACAGGACAACTCAGGGTACTAAGCCTGAACTTTTTCTGTATTTATCACTGTTGCTGCGATATGGAGGAGCTCCTTTTGATTTATCATCATAAGAAATCAAGAAATTTAACTTTTAGGCAATAAAGTGTCGACCGTGATTTGATGTGATCGATCTCATGGGCGGAATTCGAACAGTGTTGCTGAAAATGTCGATGGAGACCATGTTGATGTAGACCTTGAAGATGAAGTGTCGACGGTGACCTTGCAGCGACGTGTCAACTATGATGCGTCGCTTGAAGGCGTCCCTGTGATAACAAGGTGTCGATGACATAACGTGCCGGAGAAATCAATGAAGAATTGCATCTCATTCTACACCGGCCTGGCATTTGGATGATGCACGTTGATGCCGTTTCTCGTAGATGTGCTAGATAAAGATTTCTTTTTATTGGGACCAATGTAGTCATTCAGCGTGGTGTCGTGGCACAAGGTCAATGCAGATCACTCGATGAAGGCTGATGCAGGTGCAGCTCGGCGTCGCCGTGCTGAATTCGGCTCGGTGAAGGGCAGATTTCGCGAAAATCAAGATACATGCGGGGGTTTACCCTTTTTGTGGTCTGGCCCTTCGGAGACGACGCGTCTGGGGGCATCAACTATGTGCTGCGTGCGCAGGACCGGTCGCGGATAGGAACCGCTTTCCGTCGGGACACATCGCGGACCGATAGTGGCTTGTATGCTCCTGTGGAGGCGCGCATGCTTCGCCTGCACTTGGAAGCCCGCACGACCAGCTGAAATTGTCTCATCCTCCCCGTCGTATCCCTCAGAACTGTCTCATATGCTCTATCGTAGTTAGTTCATGCAGGCTGTTTATAACCTCTGGGAAGTCGCTTGCAAGTTGCAAGCTATATCTGAGGGCAGGATATGGTACAGGCGTAGCTTCATATAAGGATCATGAAGAAGAAGGAGCCAAGTTTGTTCCCAAGGTACAAGAATGGATGAGACAATCACGACCGTGCCAACTTGATCTGGTCTTCCTACATGTGATCTTGGGATCTCTTCTATTTGTTTCTTTCCTTATGCCTCTCAGTCATACTCTATGTGAAATCTCTTCATTACACGAAATATTTTCAGAAGTCCGAATTATCTGGAAGTCTAAAACGTGGATGGGGTCTCATGCATGTTCACACAAGGATGAGGTCAAATATATAGGATGGATAGTGTTGTCTAGACATGTGAAGGTAGGTGGGGAAATTGGTAAGATGCACTTGATAGAGATGCCTGGCATAATTTCTGTAAAAACACATGCAGTTATGATGCCTAGCATTCAGATCAATAAAAAGAAGAAATCATTTTCAGCCATCCTTACGGTTTCTTTAGCAAGGGCAACATCCAATTTCTTCCATTAACATAAACAAACATGGTATCTTTTATAGAAAAGAAAACAAATAAAGAACAACAATCCATGGACTTTCTCCTTTGTGAATTGATTACAGTGCACACATCATTTTGGTAGCGATATTTTTTACACTTCAAAATCTCAAATTAAGTAATCTTTCCAACTTGCACTTTTGGTAGTGATATCTCATTCCTCGAAACTGCAAATATTCATTGGGGCTCGCGGAGAGGACGGAAGCTGGGTGGCGGCAGCAAGAGCGAAGAGGCCAGGGAGGTCAAAATCAATGGGGTGGGTGGGTGTACTGTCCTTTGTGCCACCGACGGGCGGCCAGGAGAGGACAACGCATGTAAGTGTGGCGTGTCCGCGCGGACGCAAACTCAGGTCAAATTTGGTCCAGAAATGGGTCAAAGCGGACAGCGAACCAGACATCGGTTCGTTTGCATCGACGCGCCGCTCGGACTGAAACGGACGCGGGCGGATGAAATCCGTTGGCCCGTTGGAGTTGCCGCCGGACGAGTGCATACTGGGCGTCTGAGCGCGCAGGCGCGGTGGTACCACTGTTGGCCTGGCAGGCTGGGCAAGGCCAACTAGCTAGGGTCGGCTTCCGTGCATCTGGCGTCTGCCGCTCAGGCCTTGGCTCATGGTGTACAACAACGACGGGTCACCAACGAAGCATGCTGCTGCAGCGAGTGAAATCGGGAGAGGGCTGAGGGGAATTCCGGACGCAAGGCAGGTGGTTGACTGGTTGGTCAGTTGTTCGTTGGGTCGGGGATGAGTTGTAGTGCTTTCTGGGCTTATTCTAATTTTTCTCCCATGGTATACAGACCAAACCAAAATTCCATGGGTGGGTCACGACCCACTCTGTCCACCCTGTAGATCTGCCTTGCGCGCACGCGCACGGACACTATTCTTTTTGTGTGATCCATCCCCGAATTCGTAGTAATCAAGATTTTCCCAAAACACCACCCGACATGACCTTTGCGATGGCGAAACAACAAAATAGAAAACTGGCCCTCGCCCATGAACATACAATAAGTGATATCAACCAAGGAATGTGAACAAAGTACATAACAACGTAGCCTACAAGGTGTTGGGGACATAGCCTTCTAGTCTGTGGGACTTGGCTTGTTGGGCTGCGCTTGGGCTAAAAGATGACTAGCGAGCTCGGGTCCAGCTAGACTTGGCCCGTGGTAGGAACGAATCAAACACGATGGCTTGGACAAACCTGTTCATCTCTCTGGTCGAACCAAGACTGCACTGGGTTGTTTCAAGCTTGAGCCAAGCCCAAAAGCCAACTTAACTCGACCAGCCCTAAGCATAACCTACAAGGTTTGCAGTCTAACCATCAATGAAAGAGTGTAATCCTCGGGCATGGCAACATGACCGCTCTTGGGTGTTATAGAATTCATCAATGTATTTGTTTCTTTCCCTATGTATCCCTGTCATACGTGTTTACCAATATTGTCTTGATTTTCGGTCTACCATTATCTCCCATGTTTATGTGTATTGAGCTCTACTTACTGTATGAAAATGGTCAAGAGAGAGCTATATGGAAATGTAAAAAAACATGGATCAATGAAAGATGATGGGCTAGCTTTCCTAAGCGTTCACATGAAACTGGGCTCAAATATATAGGAGTGGATAAGTGTTGTTTAGACATGTGAAGGTAGGAGGGGAATCAATAAAATGGACCAGGTAGAGGTGGCAGCCCGGGTTCTATATAAACACATGCATATTCTACCATTCTATTTCACTTTTCATGAGGTATGAGGCATGATGCTGCCATTGTGCTCAAGCGAACTGACTGAAGAAATTATTTTCAGCAATCTTTACATTTTCTTTAGCAAGGGAACCCCCAAATTCCCCCACTAAGAAAAACAAACCGTGTTTTAGCTACCACAAGCGAAAAAGGAAAAGGAAAAAAAATAGAACTGACAAATAATCCTCTCTGTTTTGCCATGTTTTCCCAGCAAAACTTTTAACACATGATTTTGCTTAATCACACAAATCCTTTGACAGAGACATCTGCAATCGCATCCGAGTATAGGAAATGAGAGCACGCGCATCATGTTCTCCACCAACCCAATCATCATGTTCCCAGTGTCCCTGTCATAGATCTCAGCGACCCAGGTCCCCCATTTGCGCTGCCGCACTCCATGGCAGTTTGGCCCCGGCGGCAGGAGGTCGGGGAACGCTGGTGTGGCACGTGAGGAGAGGAGCGGGAAGAGGTTGCGTCACGGCGTAGGAGGAGGCAGCGTCACGGCGTCGATCCGCCGGCCAAACGCTGCGGATGGGTGGCGGCGAGCAGCGCCGACCGGATCCAGCCATAGGAGGAGACACACAATGATGGATTTGGGTGGTGGTGAGGTGGGGCGAGTGTTTTTACTCCTCGATGGCCGCTTGGAGTAAAAAAAAATATTTCACTATTTGGTTTACGGCTTAGGCTATGTGCCGGTTAGAGGAGCAAATCAGAATTTTTACTCCTCTAATCGGTTTTAGGGGATTGTCTAGAGATGACATTAGATGTCAACAACTCACCGCTTGCACGGGTACCGGGCTACACCAGGTTGGAATAAATCTTTTGAGCTCAACCATACTTTATTCACGAAATTATTATTACAAGCGAAGAAGTCGTGGGAGGATGACATACTCAGTTACAAAATAAGAGACAAGCAGTACATGTTCATCACAAGTCACACACTACTGCTTAGACTGCTGATACTAGAGATACTTCATAATGTCTCCTCCTTCTTAAGTCAACTTTCTTTTTAGTTTTTACCTTGCATTTTCCGTGTAATAGATCAGTGTGTTGAGATGAGCTTGTTGTATATATATAAGAATTGTTAGCCACTCATGTTGGGTTGGAACGGAACATTTACCTCGGATCCAAATTGCACAAACGGGCAAATGAGCCAGACACAAAGCCATAGTATTCAGGCTTTGAACGAAACACCACACAACAAGCCATTTGTTATCCATAACAACGAAAGAGAGAAGTTGCCCTTACTCATGAACATACAATATGTGATACCAACCAAGAAATGTGAACAAAGTGTATAACAACATAGCCTACAAGGTATTGAAGACATAACCTACAAGTTTTGGGTCCTTGGAATGTTGGGCTGCACTCGGGCTAAAAGCTTATTAGCTAGCTCGGGTTGAGCTGGGCTTGGCTCGTGGCAGGAATAAGTCAAACAAGCTGACTCGGCTCGGCCTTCATATCTGTCAAGCAGAGCCAAGCCCGCACCAAGCTAAATCTTGCTTGGGCGGAGCCCAAAAGCCTGCTCGGCTCATCCAGCCCTATGAAAAGCAGACGAGGTTCGCAGTCCAAACTATCAATGCAGGAGTGTTTCTCGCTCATGGGAACACAGCTGTTCTTGGTTGTCGAAGGGATCATGCAAGTGTTTGTTTCTTTCCCTATGCCTCCTTTTTTTTTCTGGAAAACTTTCGATCTATTCATCTTTAATCATGGCAATACAACGAACATTAAAAACAATAAAAATTACATCCAGATCCATAGACCACCTATCGATGACTACAAGCACTGCAGCGAGCCGATGGCGCGCCGCTGTCATCGCCCCTCCATCGCCGGAGTCGGGCACAACTTGTTGTAGTAGATAGTCGGGAAGTGATCGTGCTAAGGCCCTATAGGACCAGCGCACCAGAACAGCAACCGCCGCCGATGTAGAATAATGTAGATCGGAAGGATCCAATCCGAAGACACATGAACGTCGACGAACAACGACGAGATCCGAGCAAATCCAACAAAGATAGATCTTCCGGAGACACACCTCCACATGTCCACCAACAATGCTAGATGCACCGCCAGAACGGAGGCTAGACAGGGAGACCTTTATTTCATCTTCAGGGAGCCCCCACCGTCTCGCCTTCCTGAGTAGGACACAAGCCCTAACAAAACTGAAAGAAACGACTAAAAACAGAGTCTTCCCGCCGGCCCTTGCCAGGATCCACCGCGTTCCCATGGCCCTAGAGCCATCTGAGACGAGGCGGACCTACGGCGGCGCCGGTGAGAGGCAGGAACCCTAGCTTTTTTGGAAGAAGAGGCGGCGGCTGCGTTTCGACACTTCCCTATGCCTCCTAGTCATATGTGTTTACTGGTAGTGTTGATTTTTTTGTCTATCGTTTCCCTTGCCTGTGTGTATTGAAATGTACCGATTATAGGGAAAATAACCAAGACAAAGTTATGCGAAAGTGTAAAGCGGAAATGAATGAGAGATGACGGCTCTGCCTGCGTGCTCACTCGAAAAATGAGGTGAAATATGTAGGAGAGGCAAAGTGATGTTGCATGCCTGTGAAGGTAGGTGGCAAAATTAATAAAATACACCGGGAAGAGGTGGCAGCCTGGTTTCTTATAGACACATGCAAATGTTAGCATTCCATTTCACTTTTCATGGGGTCTGACATGATGTCTTGTATTGTGATCAAGAAAATTGATTGTGCAAATTATATTAAGTAAAAAACAGTGTTTTAGCTATCACGAAATATAACTAAAAATAAATCAAAAATAGAAACAACAAATAATCTTGGTTTGTTTGCAATATTTTCCTGCTAAAACATTTAACACGTAATTTTGCTGAATGGCCCAAACCGCGTACAATGATTTTGAGTTGATCTCAAGCTAGTTTCGATTCAAATTAGATGATGGAAATTCTACAACGTAATTTCTATATTTGATAGACCACAACATGATATTTAGCATATGGCCTAACCACATACCTATTGACGCCCAATTTTCTCTAGGCTTAATTAACTTTTCATGTTTGCTCTCAGATAAAAAGGGAGAGAAAATATACATACACAACCTACACCGTAAGTGTAATTTGTATACGCACACGATGTCTGCCTCCTTTTGGTGTATATAACAAGATCATTATACATAATTATACTATGTTAGCCACGGAGGTGTCAAAGATCAGCTTGTCTTTAGATCAAGCTATGTAAGGAGCTCAAACTCATCTCATTTATTTTTGAGTTGATCTCAATCTATTCTTTCTTTCTATCTATTTTATTAGTATATATATGTACTAAAAGAAAAATACGATTACAAATTTAAAAATAGGCTAGAAAACCTCACGTTAATAAACACCCATCCTTTAATTCAACTAACACAAACATACAATATTTTAGCTACCAAACAAGGAGATGCTTGACATCATCCATGACGGAGGAGACAAAGGAGGAGGAGGCTATGAGGATGGGAAGGTGGAAGACTCGGATCCCACCCAGTCCGGCAACTCCCAGCAGCTGTCCTACACCAGACGGCCACGCAGCAGTCCTACACCCAGGCCGGCGTGAACACAGAAACAACAGCATTGGGCCGCCGGACAGCAACAGCCGGAGGGGGAGGGGGGACGGCGAGGATGATGATCCGACTGATACAACCGGAGGTCCAAAGAAGAAGCATAGAGGAGAAAGCTTCAACATGCGTGAGGACGAGTTGTTGTCTGCTGCATGGTTGGCCACTAGCCTCGTTCCTCTCCATGGCATGGAGCAGAACGGCACAATCTTTTGGAACAACATTCGCATATGGTTGCATGAGCAAGCATTTTGCACCCTACTTCAATGCGGTCATCCGCAACCGTGAATGGAAGACCCTCAACCATCGATGGTACACCATCAAAGAGGCCGTGTTCAAGTATTGCGGGCACTTGAAGTATCTCATCGCACGGTGTCCTAACGGTGCACAAATCACCAAGCAAGTAAGTTAGCCGACATGCTTAGTTTTGTTGCTCACTTGCCGGATATGTATAGTTTTGCCGATCACTAGCCAGACATGCATTTGTTTTGTTGCTCACTAGCCGGATATGCTTATTAGTTTTGTTGCTCACTTGCTGGATATGCATAGTCTTATTGATCACTAGCCGGATATGCATTGTTTTGTAGCCTTCTCGTGCTTGTTTGGTGTACAAGTAGTTGGAGAAGAAAAAACTTCAGCATCATGCATTGTTGGTTGAAGTTGAATGGGCAACCGAAGTGGAACCTTTCCATAGCCAAGAGCGCCGCCCAAGTCAACAAGGAAGAAACCGGTGACCCTACCAACCCAACCCAAGAACCGCCGAAGAAGGTTAGAAGAAGTTTACGAGGGAAGAAGTGGGAGGAGGAGAGGACGAAGCGAGAAGGTGCGGTGGGCAAGCTGACAGAGAGGTTCGAGGACATCTTGTCGAAGAAGATGAAGAAGGAGGCATGCGTGAAGCGCTCGGACCTCAAGGAGGAGAAAAAGGCGGAGAGTTTCAATTTTTTTATGGAGGCAATAGACAAGAAACTCAAGCTCGAAGAGAGGAGGACCATGATCGAAGAGAGGAAGGCCGCACTCGAGGAAAAGAAGGTGAAGATCGCCGCCAATGCGGAGGGCGCCAAGATGTTGACCTTGAATGTGAACTGTTTGGATGCTAAAGCAAGAATGACTGTGCAATCCGTCTGCTACCAGATGTTGCAGCGGCAGAAAGATCAGTTGGCGGCGACGGACTTTGAGGACGCGGCGGAGGCTGAGGCTGTCTATGCAGCGGCGACAACACCTTGATCGAGGAGCAGGCAGCTGGGATTGCCGGTCCGGTAAGGCAGAAAATTGCACGGACTACCGGACTAATGTTCTTTTGGATCCGGGCATGTAAAAACTAAGCATACTTGCCTTTTTTGGTTGTGATCGGGAATGTGATCCAGCGCGGGTGAGATCCGGCACGCTGTGTGGGTCGGATTAAATTTGAATTTGAAAATTACCCTGTACTGACGGACACATACAGGATAGCGTTGAATGTCGGCCTCCCGCATCCGTGTCCGCGGACTGGTCCTGAACTGGTCCTGAACAGATACGTGAGGAAATTTACGGATTGCTCTTGGAGATGCCCTAACTACGTTTGCCGCTCGTCCGAACTACGCGGGTGCCGCTGCCGCTCGTCTGCTTCGCGGGTTCACCCTTGGCTTCCCAGCGCCAACCCATGCACCGTCAGCTCTGGATAACCATGGCGTCTACTCGAAAGATTTGGAAGAGTACTGAGTACCGCATGGTGTTAATCATACTTCCACTAGTGAGAATGTCGAACTCAGATCACGAAAACGGAATGAAATCAGCGTTGTCATATTGGGCTTCTATAGGTTGAACTGATGTTAGAGAATCTCTGAATAATTGATATCAAATAATTGCTAGGGGAAAATACGGCAATAGATCGATCGACTCCCACAGTTCCGTTCAGTTGCTCATGCTCGTACCCTCCACCATGGCTGCCATGGCTTGACGCCGGAGTATAGTATCTTGTTGAAGCCACCTTTGTGACTAGGCGGTTGGGATGACGGACGTACAGAACTCCACTGGGTCACCGGGGATTCGCGAATGGATGTCGCCCGTGGTCGGTGGCCGGATTCAGGTCGTGGGGGCTTTGGTTGACATATACTCAGTTGCCGAGGTTCCGCCCATAGTTGCCGGGAACGCGGAACAGTGCCGCGTCCCTCGACCCGGGATCGTCGACCCGGATCGAGGGTCGGGATCGAGGTGTGGGACGACACGATTCGGTCGTGGGAACGTGAACCAAAACACTATAGGGAACGACAATCCTGATTCGCAGAGAGTTGAAGGCTTACCGGACTTCTGCGGCGTCCGACCTCCGCAGCAAGAAATCGAGAACTCGGACGGCCTTCTCAGGATGCATCACGTGCGCGCATGAATCGCCGGAATCCTGTAGTGCGGCGGCGCCACCCCACGGCGGCCTCCACAGTCTGCACCTTGCGGGGCGAGTGCATGGTGGCTGGGCCGCGCCGTCCAGCCGCCGCATCGGTTATTTTCGTCGAGCACACACGAATGCGGCGACAGCGTCTCTGTCTTTCAAGCGGCGGCGTGGTCTTTGTGTTTTGGGCTAGGTAGCTCTCCTTAATTTCTGGGCCAGCATCAATCAAGCACTAATACACGGCCTATAATAAAGCCTATATTACCGTCCAAATAAAAGGTTGTACATACGTGATCACTGTCACAAGCTTAGACATGTGTATCGCTGCTCAACCCATTGCATCGTTCCCGTCATCGTTCCCAAATTATTTGGATCGCGTTCCCCTTGTCGATCGGTCGTTCTAGAGATGTATACCCCTACCGTTCCCTACTTTGGTCACTCGGCCCTCGTTCCCGTCCCTCGACCCTCGTTCCCGTCCCTCGACCCCATCAACCCGGGAACTTGGCAACTATGGTTCGGCCACACATATACTGCTCACCTGAACTAGCAGTATGAGTTAACCCTCACCATTAGATCACGAGAAATAAACGGTTAATATTGATAAGAGGGTACCATAAAAGAACTCGTTCCTATTTGCTGTTGTTTTTTGTTACTGAAAAATACAGAAGTATTTAGAATACCCAAGGAATGATGAGAAAATGGGTTATTTGCTACTTTCAACATGGATTTTTTTTCAAAACTATCACTTTATTTATAGCAATTTCGAAAACTATAGCACAGAATGCCAAAAAATCAAAAGTATGACCTCGTCGGCCTCGTGTTGGCCGAAGAGGGGGTTTTCGGCCAGGGTTTGGCCGAAAAGGGGTTTTCGGCCATGCATGGGCCGAAAAGGTGACTACCTGGGCCGAAAAGTCCTTTTTGGTCAGCGGTAGGCCGAAAAGTGCTTTTTGGTCACCAGTAGGCCGAAAAGTCCCTGGGACCCACCTTTTCACGTGAGCGGGTGGCCGAAGCTGCATGGCTCCGCTCTTCGGCTTATGTTAGGCCGAAAAGGTTTTTTTTTTACTTATGAATGCTGTGCATTCATTGCCCATCTTAGACATTGAAAAAAAATATTTTCGAGCAACCCCTTCCCTCAATATTTTCCTGCCAATTCTTTCCCTTCATATATTCCCGCCAACCCCTTCCCGACATATGTTCCCGCCACCCGTTTCCCGCCAACCCCTTCCCGCCATAACTTCCCGCCAACCCTTTCCCTCCATACCGCAGTCATTCTTTCCCGCCATTTTCTCCTCTCTACCTATAAAACCCCCTTCACACGGAAGTGGATAAGTAGTCCAGTTTAGTGTAGTCGAGATGTCCCATTATCCTTTTGATCGTAGTTTTCACCCTGAGATGAGCAAATGCCTTCTTAGGCTAGCCACCGATTTTAGGATGGACAATAGGATAGTTCCATGGGACGAACTCCTCGGTAGTGACACCATACTAAATGAGTTGGCTCTCGCATTATATAGGTCTGGGTGGCCTGAAAGGACCTATGAGGAGGTACGTAAAGAACTTCTTAGGTTGCATGGAAGGTGGAAGAAGGTAGTGCAGACGAAGAGTGAAACTTTCTTAAGGATTGCAGCAGAGCATACATTTTTATGGACTGACGACATCGAAGATGAAGACAATATCTTTTCATGCCGAGCACCAGGGCCAAGAGTACCGCACCGTCGAAGGGCAAGAGTACCGCGTCGTCGCACGGCAAGAGTGCTGCATTGACGAAGGGCAAGAGTACCGCATCGTCGAAGGGCAAGAGTGCTGCATCGACGGAGGATGACGATGATGCCTTCATGTAGTATGTAAGCTGTAATTTTTAAGTTCAGCTCTACCGTTTAATTCATATGTACTTGTATCTTAATTATCGGTTGCAGTCTGTTTGGAAATGTAACTGGAATAACAATGCGAATTAAGAGTAATATGTCTCTCGCATACATAAAACGATATATGTCTTCTAATCAGATAGAAGCAAGTGCGATATTAGCACATACATGAAGCATGTCTCATACATAGATACTGACTCACAGATGCGAATAGTCTGAAACTAACATAGATAATGACTCATACATAGATAATGACTCAAAGATGCGAATAGTCTGAAACTAACATAGATAATGACTCATACATAAATAACCATATCACTGTGGGGGCCGATGACGAGTCTGGGTCTTCCTCAGGCGAGGACCGGAAGGCGATAAGCGCTGAGGCGGTGCACGATGGTCACGATAATCATGACCATAGATAGGGTCGTCTGTCACTGTCTGTGTCTCCTGCGACGGTGGTGGTGGTGGAGTGTGAAACACTGTCTGCGAGAAGTCATAAGTATTTGCATCTTGGTCATCATTATCCCCGTCACCCTCTAAGAACGAAGCCCACCACTAAGCATCGGTGACTGCACTGAATGCATGAACGGTTGCGACTGGTTGCCGCCTGCGGTAAAGTAAAACATGTAAAATTGATACAAATGCATGAACAATGCATGAACGAAGCACCACCACTAAGCATCGGTTACTACACAAAATGCATAAACGGTTACTACAATGTTGAAAAGAAAGTAGTAAGTAGTGTTACCTAGTTCCATCTGCTGATGCCAGTAAGCGCTCCCTGGTTCTGAAGGAGGTGGCTGATGCCAGGAAGAGCTCCCTGGCTGTGAAGGATGAGGTTCTGAACGGTGCACAGAGGGTCATGGTTCTGAACGGTGCACAGAGGGTCGTGGTTCTGAACGGTGCACGGAGGGTCGTGGTTCAGAATGCTGTAGAGAGGGACGTGGCGGACGATGTGCTGGAGGAGGAACTGCAAAATCCGAAGATCGTCTACATGTAACAGCTGCGTAAATCCCGCGTAGCTTGTCATCAAGACGCCTCAACCATGAGACGTGCTCTCGCGGTGGGATAGTATCTCCCCTCTGAAAGCGCTGCATTAAAGCGGAAACCTCCTCTCGCGCCTCGCTTGTCAAGTCAACCTGTACACGAAGAGTTAACCAATTAGATCCTCGTTGTATGACAGACAACACGAATAGATAACCAATTGAATATATCCAGGTTAAGAAAAGACTTAACATATGAGAACCATGGCACGTACCGCGTGGTGTCTGGTTCCCATAACAGAGGCAGTTGGGTACATATCACTGGTGAGAGGGACTTCGATCTAATCAGGAGCAGCTGATGGAACCAAGTAGATCCTTGTTGTATGCCGGTAACGCTGCAGATACAACCCGAACTTGTCCCAGTTAAAGGGCCGAACCTCATCCCAGATATTTGTCAGCGCGGTAGTCCATTCGTCAACGTAAGGGATAATGCTCTGAAGCCAATAAGCCATGGACTTGTCTCCTCCTAGCCGACTGTACCTGAGATTGACATGCGCATTACATGATTAGGTATATTCTGAATGCAGAGCTGAGAACTAAAATAGTATTACTACTTACTTGTGCACGTGTTCAGGTAAGTGTGGAATATCTGGAATGTCAGGCTCTTGACATAGACCGAACTGTCTCATCACCCTAGTAAACAGTCAAATTTACTAATTCAGACATTTTCACCTGTCAGACATTGCCATCTTCTCATTAATCACAATTAACACAATTATTATCCGCTACACTAACTAAAATCCGCTAAAATGCCACCACATACAAATTAACACTAACACAATTATTATTATCCGCTACACTAACACAATTATTACTCCGCTAAAATGCCACCACATACAAATTAACACTAACACAATTATTATTATCTGCTACACTAACACAATTATTACTCTGCTAAAATGCCACCACATACAAATTAACACTACAATTCTTAATATTACTTATCTACACTAACTAAACTATACAACTCAGAGAAAATTTGTGAGGACATGATTATACCTTAGCGGAGTACTTGCACCACCGAACAACGACAGCACCACCGCCGCCCCCTCGACGACCGGAGGTTCAACTCCGAATACAACCCAAGCTGCACCTCCTCCTCACCACCTCCTCCTCCACAGCTGCTCCTCCTCCTCACCACCACCTCCTTCTCCACCGCACCTCCTCCACCCCACCATGCCTCCTCCTCCTCGGAGCAAAAAACTATCCCATAGCAAAAAAAATCACCGTAGGCCGTCGGAGAATGCTATGATCTATCTATTTTGTGCCTTGGATGTGAAAATGGGTGGAAAACGGAGGAGATCGACGCGGGTTCGCGACGTCTACAGAGAAGAACGAGAGAGAGAGCAAGAAACAGAGGCGAGCAGGAGGAAGGAGACGGGCGTCGGGCCTTATCTAGACCTTTTCGGTCAAGCCATGGCCGAAAAGCTCTTTGGCCTCTGGCAGGCCGAAAACGACTCTTTTCAGTCGCGCGTAGGCCGAAGCTACTATTTTCGGCCAGCCCATCACCGACACCACCTCTTCGGCCCAGGCACGGCCAAAAAACACTTTTCGGCCAACTCCTGGCCGAAAACCCCCTCTTCGGCCAACACGAGGCCGACGTGGTCATAGTTTTGATTTTTTGGCATTGGGTGCTATAGTTTCCGAAATTGCTATAAATAAAGGGATAGTTTTGAAAAAAAATCTTCAAAATGAGGCTTCTTAAAATTGCCACTTTTAAGATTGGCTTCGTAAAACTGCCACCCAGCTCGTGTGCACCTGATTACCATGCCATTTTCCCTTTTCCATTGCTTTTCTTTTTCTTTTTTCCATTTCCTGGTTCGTAAAAGGACCAAACTACGCTTGAATCTTTCAACCATATCTGATGTGTGCGTGGAAATGTTTGGGTCGATCAGATTGCTGCGAGGCGCTCATCCTTGTCATCACGGTTGCTCGCCGCTGGAGCTCGTTGATATCTTGGGCGGCTAGAAGATATACACAAGATCAGGAGAGGGTATGATCCTAATTAACTACAAACAAATATTGTTATACCTCCAGCTGCCGCGCCGCTCCCCTTCCTCCCTCCACCACACCTCTCCTTCCACCCCGCCGCTCGCCTCTAGCCGCGCCCCCTTCTCTCTTCCTACACCGAACCCTAACCCTAACACCACCCGCGCCGCCGCCTCCTCCCACTAGCCGCCGCCATGTCATCCTCCTCAAGCCACCCTAGCAACTATTGGAAATATGCCCTAAAGGCAATAATATTGTATTATTATATTTTCATTATTCATAATTAAGAGTTTATATTTCATGCTATAACTGCTATGATCCTGAAATATGCGATTCAGTGAAAAAGTCATATGCACGTGTGAAATGATAAACGGTAAAACAATAGGTTCCCGGTCTTGCCTCTAAGACCGGCTCAAGTGTTGTTGGTGATCATGTTTTTCGGATCTTAGGATATCGTTAAGTGTAACAATAGTCCTAAAACAACATTGAGGGTATGACGTTAGAAGAACGATCATATTGAATCGACCCAATACTTGTCTGTTATACTATGTGATCATATCGTCTAATAATCATCTGTTATAACACGGAGTGTTAGCATGTGTTTTAGTTCCTCAGACCATGAAAGTGTCTTGGTCACTTCCTACTGGACGATGGGCTTTGGGGTTGCTGAAACATCATCTGTAACAAGTTGATCATAACGACAACTTTCAGGCTCACGAGAAAGTTTGACAAGTGAACGGACAGCTCGAGAGTGGGATTTGTTCCTCCGACGATGGAGAGATATTCTTAGGGCCCTCTCGGTGTGAAGGCATCCATCATAGTCTGGCCAGACACAGGTGACTATGTCACGGGGATGCCGGAACACGTCAATGAGAAAGAAGAACAAAACCGATAACGGGAGCAACGGTATAGTGAACATGGTGATGACTCAAGAGGATACTGATGCACACCGGGTTTTGTAAAGTATCGCGAAGCAAAGGGAACATCACATGATAACCAAAGGTTCACTCGAATATCATTCGTGTAATCATAGGGACCGATATGGATGTCCACGGTTCCGCTATCGGTCATTGAACGAAGGGGTTTCGTTCATGTCTATGATTTACCGAACCTACGGGGTCACAAGCTTAAGGTAATCATGATCTGTTGAGTGTTATTAGTGTGGGAGTGATGAGAATATATTTGTGAAATTATTTCATTAATATCCGGAATAGTTCCGAGAGGTTCCGGAAGTGTTTCGGGGTCACCGGAAGGGTTTCGGTGAATATCGGGTAATACCAGGTATTATGGATTAATATATATAGGTGGAAAATGTTTCCAGAGATGTTAAATTATATATATAATGCTTTGAAAGTGTTTAGAACATTTTATATTTAATTTAAATATCAACAGGCCTAAAAAGGCCAAGAGGTGGAAGGAAACTTGGGCCACAAGGGCCCAAGTGGAGTAGGCGCCTCCCTTCCCTAAGGAAGGGGGCCGAATCCTACTAGGGGTGGCAGCCCTCCTCTTCCCCTCCAACCTACATATACTATATAGAGGATTTCAATCCTTTAGATACACAAGTTTTAGGAGCCTCCTCTAGTTGATCTAGTTCTAGTTCTAGTTGGTCCTAGACTAATTAGAGCTAGCCCTAGCCACCTCTAATCCTCATAATTAGAAGACCTATGTGGTTCTAATCTCCTCCCTCTAATTCTCCGGCGATGAATAGCTCTAGAAGGCAAAGCGCTGCTGGATCGTGAAGACCATACACTTGCAACCAAGTAGAGAGGCAGTGTTTTCGGTCTTCAGTTTGAGGGATCGTTCGAGGGCGGTTCGCGGGATCGTCATCAACGTTCGAGGGACTTCAAGTACGATCTACACCGACTCGTCTACTTCCGCTGCACTCTGGAGTCGGTAACGATTGTTGATCACAACCCGTTATGCATCTTCATATTGTTCTTGGGTGATCGCAGGTGCGAAATTTTTTGTTTTCTACTATGTTTCCCAACAGTGGCATCAGAGCGGTTCTATTGGTAGATGCAGGTTGCGATCTAGATCACATCTGATATGTGAGGGTTGATGTTCTTTCTATGCTTCCCATGAGTGTTGCTTCGGTTCAGTTCATCGGCAGAATGATGTAGTTTTGCTACAAGGTTTTGAGAATCGATCGACTCTGGCTGTCGACGATCTGCTAACAGTTCCTTGGGCTACATCATAGTTGGGAATATTGAACCATCACGTACACAAGAGGATGCCGAAGATGGATGATATTCTAGGGGGTCACGCGTATTGACGAAGTTTAGTGTGGGGGACGAGACTTTTAATTAAGTCTCTCTTTCACACACCCCTAAACTTAATCTAGCATCAAGAACATCGCCTTGTTGTGCTTGCGTAGGTAGCTAGTCTTAATTGACAAAACTGGTTAACCACGTAAATTAAATTTTGCTAAAACTGATTAGAGGACGTCTAACTTGGTTTTGCAGGGTTTGCGTATGATGTGGTATAGCCTTCGTCATGATAATGAGTTTATGTATGAGATGGTTATATGTTGTAATGTTAAGTGGCCTGCGCCTCACGGCACGATGGCTGGAGCCACGAGATTGCCACCTTAATGTAAATATCATAGAGATAGGTTACAAGTGATGGTGGCAATATGTACACGGAATAACCCTACGAGGAGAAGGTGTACCAAGGCGCGGGACGAGGAGCTATAATTTCGTGCCACGGCGGAATTTCATATTTTGGTGCCATAGTAACGTTTTCTGAAACAGTCGCCACGGCAACGTTTTCTGAGATTGCCGCCACGACAACGTTTTTGAGATGGTTGCAACAACAACAAAATATTGGCCGTCACGTCGTTTCAACTGGAGATTGAAGACGATCATGAAGAACTCTCGGCATCTAGGGCTATACCATATCATGCTATTATGAATTGCCTGAGATGTTGATCCCTTTGTTGTTTGCACCCTTTGATTGCGTAGTAGTCAATTATTAGGGTGATCTCTCACAGTAAATATCAAGTTAAAAGGTGCTCTTCCTAGTGTTGCAACCATCTATAACAAGTAGCATTTCGGAGTGGGTCATGTCCACATGAGAACAAACGGGATGCGAGGTGTAAGACGGGGATGATCAGACCATGCTTGCAGATAGCACTCGGTTGTCTTGAAGTTTTAGCAGAATCGTTCTGAGCTCGGAGCACAAAGCATCGAAAGATGAACAAGAGTCATATAGAGATATGATCGGCAAAAGTTTGCCCACCGGTTAAAATTCTCATCATCAGTGATGTCCACATCAATGGTTGAGAACTAGGCCTGGATCTTGAGTCACTCACAATCAATTATGAGAGATATTGATTTGAGTGGGAGCACAATTATGTATTAATCAAGTTTAATAACTAGTGCAAATTAATTATGAACAATGTCTATGTGTAGTTTGCATTATAGTTGTAGAATTATGGCTCACAGTTCCACCTTTGTTGTTGAAATTGATTGACTATTATTTATCTAGTTGAAGCTTTATGTTTGAGAGGATTGTCCTCTAAAAGTGCCAAGAAGAATTTTGTCCTACTGCATGTTTACAATACTCTCTTGGTGATGTTATGGATGACGAGACTCACGTCCTTCGATCCAAAAGCTAGAATTACATTACGGTCTGCTTGCTTCCAAGAAATCTGAACTTCAAAATGTTTCGGATAGTTATGTGATATTCTTGGAACTGAAAATTGTTTTCAGAAACAAACAAAGGCTAAAAGATATGCGATATCTAAAGAAGTGTATTGTTTGCAAATTCTAGTGAAGTGTTCAACTATGTTTAAAACTGAAATGCGTAAGATCCGGAAGAAAGCCAGTCATGTGTTGGCGGTGAAAACTTGTAGAGAAAGAACAAAACCAAAGGATGTAATGAGAATTACACGCCTAGGGAAGTTTCGGGCTCACGCCACTCTTAAAGTTGTTGTTTCTTCTAAGAGTAAGAGAAATACTGAAGTAAAACTATAAGAAGTAAAAGGCAGAAAGAAAACAAGACTGGAATGTCCAGCTCAGGTATGAATATCATACAAGTTATGAGATGCAGAGGTGGTTGGTGAAGTAAAGTGTAGTTCTTGGGAAAAATGATCAATTTGTTGATCACTGATTCTTCAGTATTGTGGTTAAAAGGTTAATCACAACGATATCGACTCGATTCCATATTATTGCAAATCGTTGCAAGAAATTTTGAACGAACTAAATGACCAACAAATAATGAGGTTAAAATATTTTGATGGATTGTAAAAGATTACAGTATTTCTATCAATGTATTTCCTCTGTATTTGTTATCATGATTTATTTTAGAGTTTATTGTACACTCTAGCCCATTGCATGGAAGTTGCAAGGAGGTTCTTGATAACAGAATAATAGTTGTTCAATATTAAGAATGAGCTTGTCCATGACAGAACAATAGTTGTTCGATGTTATGAACAAAAGGTCATACTCTTATTGTGAATAAGATGTATGTTATGAATATTGATAATAAAAGTGAACATCCATAACACTGACGCTAAATGTCGCAAGACTAAAAGAATACCACATCTGTGTGGCACTGCATTTAGTCACATTGGAGAAACTAGCATGGAGAAATTTCATAGTGATGAATTTTGAAGTCATCTGATTGAGAATCATCTGACACTTGCAAGTTTCATCCAATTAGTGAAGTAAACTAAAATACTGTTCACGGGCCATAGAGAACGAGCAACAAAATAATTGGCAATATGCGTATCGATGTGTGTAGTCCAATAAGTATTGTTGCAAGCGGTGGATTTATCTATCTTCAAGGATGACTCAAGTAGATATTTATATTTACTAATTGAGATATGAATCTGGATCTTTTGAAGTGTTTCAAAATGTTTTCAGAATGAAGTAGAAATTATTGTAACAACAAAACTATGTTTCTACAATTGGATTGCAGAAAAGAATATTTGAATTACAAATTTAGCGAATGTCTGATGAGCTATGAAAGAATTTTATAGCTTGCACCTCCTAGAAACACTACTAAGAGTAGATTGTTTTAAGTAGATGCAATCAAACTATGTATGACATGGTGAGATCAAAGATGACATTAATTATTTCGCTAGTATACTTTCAAAGTGATGTTTTAGAGACTATGGCTTTCACACTGAAAAAAGAGCGCCATCAAATTTATCGAAATAAGTGCTACTTTGTAGGTTATCCCAAATAGTTGGGTATTTATCTATGACTACGCCAAGGCAAAGTGTTGCCATAGAGTGCGGAAGTTTTGAAGAAAATGTTTTCTACAAATGAGTGAGTGGGAGGACAGTGCAACTCGACAAGATTGCAGAATCTTCATAATCAGCTCAAAGAAAAGAAACACTGGAAGTAATTCTAGAATTTCTTACTGCGACTGATACAAAAGCCTCTACATGAGATATAGAGACTACGGTCAAACTTGCAGACCTTTGTGGTATGCAGACGAAATATTGTTGGGCAAACAATGAACCTATAATTCACAGAGAAGCGTTGATAGGGCCTGACTCCAGAAATTGGCTATATGCCAACGAAATCCGAGAGAGTATCCATTCACATAATTCAAGCTTAGAACTTGATAGTAATGGATCAATAAACTGACAAAGATAAAAATGTTTTATAATGCTTGACTTGTTACAAATAGTTTATGACAAGATCAACTAATTGACTATGACGAGATTGTCTTATCATAGCAATACTTAAAGTCAGTTCGGGTTAAACTAGCAATTATTAAATATTTCCATTATGAGATAAAACAGATGGATGTCAAAATGATTCCATGAGATGGAAATGGAACCAAGGTTGTATGTTTGATACGATCCAAGGTAATTTTGTCGATCCAGAGGATGCTAGTAAGTATGCAAACTTCAGGAGTTCCTATAATGATCTGATGCAAGCATAGTGGAGTTGGAATCTTAGTACTGATGAAATGGTCAAATAAATTGATTTCATCGAGCAGAGCGAAGATGCTTGTATTTATGAGAAAGTAAGTGTGAGCATGATAATATTTCTAAAACACTATATGTACATGACATATTGTTGATTGGAAGTTATGTAAATTTCTTGACACAGGTTAAGACTTTACTGAAACTAGTTTTTCAGTAGAATACTTAGGCAATGAATAGTCTTGGTATTAGACATAATGATCTATGGAGATTATAGTGTCTAATCGGACTTGGCCAAAATACATATTGACAGAATACTAAAGCAGTTTAGTATGAAAAATGTCAAGAAGAGTTTCTTGTCAATGTCAGATGGAGGAATTCGGTATCCTGAAATACTGATGAGCGAAATATGATTTCAACCACACTTGTATTCCATGGTATGTAAACAACCAGATATTTCCAGTACTCCAAGTTAGTTGTAAGTAAAAGTTACTAGTATGGTCAAATTGTTGATCATAGGACAACAATGAAAAATGCCGTTAAGAATTAACGGCATGTTTCTCACACACGGAGAAAATGAAGAGATTGTTGTAAGGAGTTACATCAATGAAGGCTCGTTGTAAGTAGTACATCGATAAAATCTTCATCTATGCTCCAAGTGATTTTTCGATTTCAAATTAAAAGTGATTTATGGTGGCACAGTAAGTTGGAATTGGTCCAAAAAGTTACTATGATGAATTCTATAACAGAAGGCTAAGTATATTATTGCTTTAGAAGCAAAAATAAAGGGTGATGAATCAAAAGTTCATTCATGAGCTTGGTATGGTTTCTAGATGATTGTATCATTGGAACACTATTCTTAATAGTCGTTCAATAATTCAGTCTAAGGAATCAAAGGTTCTACCAGTGATTGAATATATATACAAAGCCGGTTTCACAAAAATTATGAATTCTTGTGAAAGCATTATAGATGCATAGAAATGCAAATGATACACACAGATGTGAAGTTGTCAGATTCGATAGTACGAAGTCTATACCACAAGCAAAGCATGGACTGACACCAGATTGCCATTGGTGTAAAAGTTAAAAGTGCTAACTAGATTATTGACTCTAGTGCAAGTGGGAGACTGTTGGAAATATGCCCTAGAGGCAATAATATTGTATTATTATAATTCCATTATTCATAATTAAGAGTTTATATTTCATGCTATAACTGCTATGATCCTGCAATATGCGATTCAGTGGAAAACTCATATGCACCTGTGAAATGATAAACGGTAAAACAATAGGTTCCTGGTCTCACCTCTAAGACCGGCTCAAGTGTTGTTGGTGATCATGTTTTCCGGATCTTCGGATATCGTTAAGTGTAACGATAGTCCTAAATAAACATTGAGGGTATGACGTTAGAAGAACGATCATATTGAATCGACCCAATACTTGTTTGTTATACTATGTGATCATATCGTCTAAAAATCATCTGTTATAACACGAAGTTTTAGCATGTGTTTTAGTTCCTCAGACCATGAAAGTGTCTTGGTCAATTCCTACCGGACGGTGGGCTTTGGGGTTGCTCAAACGTCATCTATAACAAGGTGATCATAATGACAACTTTCAGGCTCGCCAGAAAGTTTGACAAGTGAACGGACAGCTTGAGAGTGGGATTTGCTCCTCCGACGATGGAGAGATATTCTTAGGGCCCTCTCGGTGTGAAGGCATCCATCATAGTTTGTCCAGACACAGGTGACCATGTCACGGGGATGCCGGAACACGTCAACGAGAAAGAAGAACAAAACCGGTAACGGCAATGGTATAGTGAGCATGGTGATGACTCAAGAGGATACTGATGCACACCAGGTTTTGTAAAGCATCGCAAAGCAAAGGGAACATCACATGATAACCAACGGTTCACTCGAATATCATTCGTGTAATCATAGGGACTGATATGGATGTCCACGGTTCCACTATCGGTCATTGAATGAAGGGGTTTCATTCATGTCTATGATTTACCGAACCTACGGGGCCACAAGCTTAAGGTAATCATGATCTGCTGAGTGTTAGTAGTGTGGGAGAGATGAGAATGTATTTGTGAAATTGTTTCATTAATATCCGGAATAGTTCCGAGAGGTTCCGGAAGTGTTTCGGGGTCACCGGAAGGGTTTTGGTGAATATCGGGTAATACTGGGTATTACCGATTAATATATATAGGTGGAAAATGTTTCCAGAGATGTTAAATTATATATATATATATATATATAATTCTCTGAAAATGTTTAGAACATTTTATATTTAATTTAAATATCAACGGGCCTAAAAAGGCCAAGAGGTGGAAGGAAACTTGGGCCACAAGGGCCCAAGTGGAGTAGGCGCCTCCCTTCCCTAAGGAAGGCGGCCGAATCCTATTAGGGGAGGAGTCCAACTCCTGGAGGCTTTCCCTCCTCGGTGGTAGCCCTCCTCTTCCCCTCGAACCTATATATACTAGAGGATTTCAACCCTTTAGATACACAAGTAGAGAGGTCATGCTTTCGGTCTTCAGTTCGAGGGATCGTTCCAGGGCGGTTCGTGGGAAAGTCAACAACGTTCTACACCGACTCGTCTACTTCCGCTGCACTCTGGAGTCGGTAACGATCGTTGATCACAACCTGTTATGCATCTTCATATTGTTCTTGAGTGATCATAGGTGTGATATTTTTTGTTTTCTACTATGTTTCCCAACAACAACAACCCCTTCGCCTCCTCCTTACGCTCTGCCTCCGAGGAGCCCACCGCCACCGACATCCGCAACACTCCCCTCTCCGATCACGTTCCCATCAAAATCTCTCACTCCGCTTCCAACTACTACGCATGGAAGACCTATTTCAATCTTCTCTTCCATGAGTACAACCTTCGTGATCATGTGGATGGCACCACCGACTTTTTCGCCATGCGCCATGACTCCAACTGGATGTCCATCGACGCCACCCTCATCCGGTGGTTCTTCCTCACCGTGTCGCCGGATATCTTTCACACCGTTGTTTGCGACGGGGATGATGCCGACACGGTGTGGACCAAGATCAATGGCATCTTCACCCACAACAAGCTTCAACGGATTGTTTTCTTGCAGCAGGTGTTCTTCGGGTGTCATCAAAACGACTCCACCATCGACGCTAATATCTCCGCCTCAAGACCCCCTCTGATGAGCTCAATGACATCGGGTTCAAGGTTGGGGATGAAATTCTCCTCTCCATGCCCACCGCCGGCCTCAACGAGGATTTCGGGAACGCCGCCTCCTACCTTACCCTCATGGCTAATCACACCTACGAGCGGGCGGTGGCCTATCTTCGCCGTGAGAAACGTCGGATGAAGAACATGCGCACTCGCGCCGTCCACACCGCCCTTGCCGCCGGCATCTCCCGCCTTGTCCCCGCGCCACCACCTCCCATGCGTTCGCCGGTCCAGCAGCCGGCGCCCATGGCGACGTTCCCTCCTCCACCATAGCAACAGCAGCAGCAGCAGTCGCGCAACGGTGGCAATCGCCATCGTGGCCGCGGCGGTCAGCGCAACTGGCGGCGGAAACGGCGATACCGACGGCGGCAACCTGCCGTGTTTCCCCAACCAGGAGTCCACGCCACCATGGAGTGGCGGCTACAACCCTTGGATCAGGGTTGTGCATGCGTACAGCATGCCTGTGCCACCCCCTGCCCCGGGTCTCCTTGGGCCGCGCCCGCAGGCGCACCAGGCGCTTCTCGCCATGCCGCTGGTGGGCTTCGGCGCTCCACAACCAGCCTATGGTGGGCCGCCCGCCCCGCCTGTCGGCTACCCCACGCCAGCACCTGCTCCCTTCAGCGCCTATGGCATTCCTAGTGGACCGCCCGCCCTCCCAGGGGTACTCCTCATCGGACCCGTCGCTGTTAGCCGCACTCCAGTAGGCTCCCTCGGCGCCGTACACCGGCGGTAGTGACTGGTTAATGCACATCGGTGCTTCGGCTCATATGGCGGCACACCCGGGTAACCTCTCATTAGCCTATCCCACTTCTACTTCTTCTCATCATCGTCGGTAATGGTGCCGGCCTTCCCATCTCACCTTGTACATCATATATACGTGTGCTTGCACCCGATCAATACATCGAGAGTTGCATCCTATTCCTCTACACCCGTATTTTCTTCTTTCCCTATGTCTCCTATTCATACGCGCATTGATCACTAGTGCAGAATTGGGCTTTAGTCCCGGTTCGTAAGGCCCTTTAGTGCCGGTTCTGGAACCGGCACTAAAGGGTGGGGACTAAAGGTCCCCCCCCCCATTTAGTGCCGGTTCAACACGAACCGGCACCAAAGGCCCACCACGTGGCACGACCCCGGTTGGTAACACCTACCGGGACTAAAAGGTTTAGGGGTTTATGGGTTTATGATTTATTTTTCGTTTCAGTTTTGTGTTTTGCATTTAATTCTTTTTCATTTCAAACATATTTTATGCTACATATATTCCTATATATTCAACTTGGTCACTTGGATACATCTACTTTAATCTAATATGTGTTTCTTCCACCCTAATGATATACAACTCATATCATCATCATAATGGTATATATAACAACTCATCATCATCGTAGTCATATATACAACTCATCTTGATCGTAGTGATATAACAATCTCAACATTATGATCATCATAAGTTAACCACTACTAGGTAAGGTGCTAGTGATATAACAATCTCACCATTATGATCATCATAAGTTAACCAACTACACTAGGTAAGGTAGCAGGACCTACTACTCTCTCTCGGGTAGCATAGCATAAAACAGAAAAACCACTCATTCTCCGTTATGCAACATAGAGATCCAACTGTCTCCATTTTGTGGCCTTCGCTCAGCCACTATTTTTCTCCAAGCCATGATTTTGAGGCATCCATCTGTTTTAGAGGTCGAGTATGCATATTTGAGACCCTCCGACCATGGTCGTATGCAAACAACTGTCATCTCACCTTCGACAAACATAAATGGAGGCACAACCACATTCGGGAGCTTCTGTTGAAGAGCATAATAGTAACATATATAGTTAGCAATGAAGTTTACTTCAGAAGAATGTATGAAAAAGATGGGCTAACTAGTGACACAATAGTAAAAATCTTACCATGATACTAGCACGAATGTTAGCATCGCACAACTCGTGGACTAGTGGCACGTATTTACCATATTTTTTCCCAACTCCGTAGATGATCTTAAGTTGCAAAACGTCTTTAACAAAGGAGATAAGATAATTCTTCTCCTCCCAAGATAGCTCTGCGCCATGACTGTAGTAGGTGTCGTCTATTATCTTTTGTATTTCTTGGGAAGAGAGAAAATAAGCTGTCAATTATAAAAAACAAGTTCAGCAGGTATGAATAACAAGTATTTTTAGATAAGGAATATAGATCATTTAACAAATGTGTTTAACAAACTCACACGGAGGCAGAATCGGAATCATGTTAGGATCCAGCCAAATGTTTTCGACTTCCGGATTGCCAAGATCGAATGTTATTTTCATATCCTCCTCGAATCCATAGGCCTTGCATAATCCTTCCCAATTTGAACATCCAAAATGAGTGTGACCTACTTCATTTATGATCTTAACCTCAAAATCAAAACCATGTTTCGTTTTAAGGTGAGCTATCTTCGTGTCCACCTTGGACATCTCTTCGAAAGATAGCTTCTCAAGGACATATGGTCTTGCATAGCAGGGTATGCACTAGTCAAATTATAAAAAATAGAAATTACACGTTAAAGCAAAAATCTTAAGCCATGCTTAATTCAGAAGAAACACGTGCCACTGAAGTTACATACCGTAAAACCTTCGAAGCCCTCCTTAAGCGTGAGGGAGAAGCATGTACCGTTATCTAGGTGCGGTCTGTCGCACATACCCCCGTCGTCGGTACAGTCATCGCACTCGGGGATCTTGTCGTCGTCAGACATTTCCTATATATGTTCATAATTCAAAGATTAAAAATTACGGCATGACTTTGCTAAAATAGGACATATCGAGCGCCTAAAATTTATCAGAATGGAAATGAATCAACAGTCCTCCTAAAAGGTATAGCATTCTTTGATGACAAAGTGATAATGACATAAAAATTTATATTGTAAACCTATGTTCAAAAAACCTATACGATTACTAGTTTACTATTCTATTCAAAAGACCATTCTACCTATGACATAAAAAACCTATATGCAAATTAATCCACACTTGATTTTTGTAATTCTTTTTCACTTGATTTTGCAAATACATAACTAAAAGTATAAAAAACTAAAAAAGATTCATGTAACATTTATATATCTAGCATTTCTATATAACTAAAAGTATAAAAAACTAAAAAACATTCATCTAACATTTCTATAACTAAAAGCATGAAAAACTAAAAAAACATTCATCTAACATTTATATATCTAATTCATCTAACATTTCTATAACTAAAAGTATAAAAAACTAAAAAACAGAAAAACAGAAAATAAGAAAATTTGTGTGTGTGTGAGTGTGTGTGTTCATGCATGTGTGTGTGTGTGTGCGGGCTCGATCGATGGGAGGGCGGCCATGGCGGCAGGGGCTCAAAGCGGGGCGACGGCCGGCGAGGCGAGGCGACGGGGGCGGGGGCGGCGACGGGGGGCGGCGCGTCGGGGGCGGCGCATCGGGGGCGGCGACGGCGTCGGGGCAGCCTGGCGGCGATGTCCTCTGTTCGAAGAGACGAAGAAGCAGAGGGAAACTGAAAAATTCATAAGTGTTGTATATATAGGAGGGACCTTTAGTCCCGGTTGGAGCCACCAACTGGGACTAAAGGTCACTTTTGGCCAGCCGAAGCGGCGGGAAGCGCACCACCTTTAGTCGCGGTTGGTGGCTCCAACCGATACTAAAGGGGGGCCTTTAGTCGCGGTTGGAGACACCAACCGCGACTAAAGGTAGTGCGCTGCCACAGCCACGGTGCACCAAGTTTAGTCCCACCTCGCCCAGCGAAGGGCAGCCGCACTGGTTTAAAAACCCAGCCGCGGCTGCTCCTTCGAGCTTCTCTCTAAAGCAGGCCTTCTGGGTCTATACCTCACCTGTGTTGCCCTGTGGGCCTACTGGGTCTCACGGGCCTGCATCCTGGCCCAATTACAGGTTGGGTTTCTAGTCGTATGCAGGCCGTTGTGGCCCAGTAGGCGGGCTTTTTTTAATTTATTTATTTTTCATTTTTGTGTTTTCTTCTCTATTTATTTTCTTTTGTTTCTGAGTTGTTTTTTGCTTTATTTAGAGTTTCTTTGTGAATCTTTTTGCTTTAGGTAAGAAAAATTATAAACGTTCTGTTAGAGCCAGTAGTTTTCAAATTTAGATAGTTTAAATTTGAATTTTTTGAATTTTGTGTGAATCACTAGTTTGTGAATAATTTTACTTTAAAAATAGATTTTTCGGTGATTCTTTTTTCTTCTGTTTAATATTAGTGTGTTTTATCATTATATTCAATTTGGTAATTCTTAGGTTATTTAAAAAAATGAAATGCCTTTGTAACAGTTGAGTTTTCGTCCGAAACTCTGATACTTCGAAAGAGATTGTCCATTTTGTACATGAAGTGCATCCAGTTTTTACCGTAATCCTCTCAAATTTTTAGCACATGCTACTTGGGTGAAATGACGATAGCATGCCAACTTTCAACCTTTTCAGAGTTCATTTGTACTGCTTTTCAATTTCAATGGTGCATACTGAATGCACAAAAAGTCTGGAGTTGAAATAAGTTTAAAAAATGAAATGCCTTTGTAACATATGAGTTTTCGTCCGAAACCCTGATACACTAATAGAAAACAGGGCTTTGGTCCAGGCCAGGTAAGGGCATTAATCCCGGTTCACTCACGAACCGGGACCAAAGGTGGCATTAGTCCCGGTTCGTGAGGCCAGGCCGCCGGCCAGGCCTCGGGGGCCATTGGTCCCGGTTCGTATGACCCCTTTGGTCCCGGTTCCAGACACGAACCGGGACCAATGGGCCTCGCTCCTGGCCCACAACCTTCAGTCCCGGTTGGTATCTCCAACCGGGACTAAAGGCCCCTCCTTTAGTCCCGGTTGGAGATACCAACCGGGACTAAAAAAAATTCAAATATTTTTTTCAATTTTTTTCCCAGTCCTTTAGTCCCGGTTGGGGTCTTCAACTGGGACTAAAGATAGACCTTTAGTCCCGGTTGAAGACACCAACCGGGACTAAATGGGGGCCCCTAAACCCTAAACCCTTTACCACATTAATCTTAGAAAAATCATAACTAAATCATTCTAATTCAGAAAAATAAAAATAATATATCAAAATTTGCAGAAAACAAAGATTTCTCCGATGAAACAACAAGTTTTCCGTTTTGACAATTTTTTAAAATCACCAAATTCCAAATGGAAAATAGAGTTTTTGGACGTTTTAGACGTTTTAGGGTTTAGGGGCTAGGGTTTAGATTTCTAAGTTTAGGGTTAGGTTTTAGGGTTTGAACCGTTAATGTTTACTGTTTAGAATAGAGTTTCGGACGTTTTAAGTCCCGGGTTTAGGGTTTTCAGAGTTCATTTGTAGTGCTTTTCAATTTCAGGCTAATTTAGCTCAAAAAATCATTAAATCCATGAAAAAATAGCAAATGAAGCCAAAAAAGGTTGAAATTTAAGGATGTGGCTTTGAATGGTTCATATTGAACACACAAAAATTCTGGAGTTGAAATAAGATTAAAAAAATAAAATGTCTTTGTAACAGCTCAGTTTTCATCTGAAACCCAGTTACATCGAAAGAGATGGTCCAGTTTGTACATAAAGTGCATCCAGTTTTCGCCATAACCCTCTCAACTTTTCAGCACAAGCTATTTGGGTGAAATGATGATACCATGCCAACATTCAGGGTTTTCAGAGTTCATTTGTAGTGCTTTTCAATTTCAGGCTAATTTAGCTCAAAGAATCATTAAATGCATGAAAAAATAGCAAATGAAGTCAAAAAGGGTTGAAATTTAAGGATGTAGCTTTGAATGGTTCATATTGAACACACAAAAATTCTGGAGTTGAAATAAGATTAAAAAAAATGAAATACATTTGTAACAGCTGAGTTTTCGTCTGAAACCCTGTTACTTCGAAAGAGATGGTCCAGTTTGTACACGAAGTGCATCCAGTTTTTGCCATAACCCTCTCAACTTTTTAGCAAAAACTATTTGGGTAAAATGATGATGCCATGCCAAGTTTCAGGGATTTCAGAATTCATTTGTAGTGCTTTTCAATTTCAGGCTAATTTAGCTCAAAGAATCATTAAATGCATGAAAAAATAGCAAATGAAGTCAAAAAGGGTTGAAATTTAAGAATGTGGCTTTGAATGGTTCATATTGAACACACAAAAATTCTTCAGTTAATATAAGCTTAAAAAATGAAATGTGGTCAAACAGTGCTCAAACAATGGTCAAACTGTGATCAAACTACTTATTCAATAAATATTAGTGTTACTAAATAATTATTGTTTTTTAGAATAACAATTTCAAACTCAAACGGTGAAGCGTGTGACATCATGGTCATATTTTTCTAATAAGTGAAGCGTGTGACATCATGGTCATTTTTCTAATAATAATGGATATATTATTTGTCGAATTTTGATTTACAGATTTAAAGATAATAAATGAATAATGGCATATAATAATAAAATGAAATTCAATATTATTATTACATTATTTTATTTTGTTTTTGAGATTTTTTGTTTTTTTTCCTTTTTTTGAAGTATTTTTGAGTTTTTAAATTAATCATTGTTGTTTATTTTAATAATTGTTTGGAATTCAAAAAATTAAATCATGTGACATCAAGACCTAAGGGTTAACAGGATTGATAGCTTACTATTGTCAGGAAAACAACAAGTGCAGACTTGGAAACTAGGGGTGATAGAACCTGAAAGTTAAGCGTGCTCGGGCTGGAGTAGTGAGAGGATGGGTGACCGGCCGAGAAGTTAGACGATTTGGAATGAATGCTGATTAGAGATTAGAGATTAAATTCTGAAATAGTGAGGAGGGGTGGTTAGAGATTAAATTGTCAAATAATTCAAAGATTTGAAAACCAAAAAAAATTCAAAAAAAAATTTCAAATTTTTTTTCAAATTTAAAAAAAAATTCCTTTAGTCCCGGTTGGTGTTACCAACCGGAACTAAAGGCTTCCTCCAGCCCCGCTACAGCCGGCGGCCACGTGGAGCCCCTTTAGTCCCGGTTTGTAAGCGAACCGGGACTAAAGGTAGAGGCTTTAGTCCCGACCCTTTTGTCCTGGTTCCAGAACCGGGACTAAAGGCCCTCTGGAACAGGGACAAAAGGCCTGTTTTCTACTAGTGATACTTCGAAAGAGATTGTCCATTTTGTAGCTAATTTTTTTTTAATAATACATTTTTTTTATTAAATTTCAAAAATATTACGCTAGATGAAAAAAATTCAAAAATAATACACCGTCGGCCCGCTGCAGGCCGATCGGGCCACAGCAGGCCGACTGGGCCCACCACAGGCGGCCAGGCCAGCCCGCTCGCGGCTGTCGGCGCGGCCGGGACCCTGTCGGCCCGCTGCAGGCCGATCGGCCAGCTGCCGGCCGACAGGTGCTCCAGCGCTGGCTGCTTCCTCCTCTCTCTCTCCTTCTCCTTTCTCCTTTCTCCTTCCTTTCTCCATTCCTCAAGCTACATCTCTTTTCTTTCTCCTCTTTCTCCGTTCCCGCCATTTAATTTTCCACATTTTTTCTTTGCCGCCAATATTATTTCGCGCCTTTTTTTTGCTGCCAAAATTCTTCCCGCCATTTTCGTTGCCGCCAGTATTGTTCCTGCCATTTTATTTTTCACGTTTTTCTTTGCCACAAATAATTTTTCGCGCCTTTTTTTGCCGCCAATATTGTTCCCGTCATTTAATTTTCCACATTTTTTCTTTGCTGCCAATACTATTTCGCGCCTTTTTTTTCTGCCAAAATTCTTCCCGCCATTTTCGTTGCCGCCAATATTGTTCCCGCCTATTTCTTTCCCGCCATTTTTGTTGCCGCCAATATTGTTCCCGCCTTTTTCTTTCGCGCCATTTTCGTTGCCGCCAATATTGTTCCCGCCTTTTTCTTTCCAGCCATTTTTGTTGCCGCCAATATTCTTCTCGCCTTTTTCTTTCCCGCCTTTTTCGTTGCCGCCAATATTTTTCCCGCCTTTTTCTTTCCCGCCATCTTCTTTCCTGCCATCTTCTCTTCTCAACCTATAAAACCCCCTCCACACTAAGGAGGGTAAGCAGGCCAGCTAAACCTCGTCAAGATGTCCGGTTATCCTTTCGATCGTAGTTCTTTTCACCCTAGTATGTCCGAATGTCTTCTTAGCTTAGCCTTTGATTTCAAGATAGACAATAGGATAGTTCCATGGGACAAACTCCTCAGTAGTGACACCTTACTAAATGAGTTGGCTCACGCATTAAGTAGGTGCGGGTGGCCTGCAAGGACTTTTGAGGAGATACGAAAAGAACTTCTGAGGTTGCAAGGAAGGTGGAAGAAGCAACAACATAAGGGTGAAGTATTCCTAAATGTTGCAGCAGAACATACTTATTTATGGACCCAAGACAGCGAGGATGAAGACGATATTTTCATGCCGAGCAGCAAGGGCAAGAGTACCGCATCGTCGAAGGCCAAGAGTGCCACATCGTCGAAGGCCAAGACTGCCGCATCGTCGAAGGGCAAGAGTGCTGCATCGACGGAGGATGACGATGATGCCTTCATGTAGTTTGTAAGTTGTATTTTTTAATTCAGATGTACTTGTATCTTAATTGTAGGAGCATTATGTTGTATCTTGCTTGTTCCCGCCATATTTTCCCGCTCTCTACTTCCCGCCATATTTTCCCGCTTCGGTAGTTCCCGCCATTTTCCCGCTCTCTACTTCCCGCCATATATTCCCGCTTCGGTAGTTCCCGCCATATTTTCCCGCTTCGGTAGTTCCCGCCATATGTTCTCGCCACATTTTCCCGTTTCTTAGTTCCCGCCATTTTTTCCCGCTATCAAGTTCCCGCCATATTTTCTCGCTCTCTACTTCCCGGCAGTGTCTCCCTCCCGCCTTTCTTTGTGCTCTCAACCTATAAAACACCCTCGGCAGTAACGTGGGTAAGCAGTCTAGTGTAGTCTCGTTTCACCGTTGGATCGAAGGCATTTCCAAACGAGAAGGTAAATCAAATCCACCCCCCCCCCCATTATTTGGTTGGTTTAATGTATCATAGTTATTTGCAAACCCTAGTTTTCTTTGTCCTAGTGGTTATGCTCAAGGGGTAAGTTAGGTGCTCAGTGGGATTTGAGTGGGATTTGTGTGTTGCAGATGGCTAAGGGTACTCAGTGGGTGCTTAGCCCTATTGTTCATGTCCAAGGCTTTCCTCAAAGTGTTGTGCAAGTTAGTGAAGTGGACATCACTTTTGATTGGTTAAAGACTAAATTCATGTTGAAGCAAGGGTTGAAGGAAGACGATTTTGTGTACTACGTCAGCAGCTTGCACTCAGATGGCCCTGGGGAAAGAAAATTGATTGAAATAACTGATGATGATACAATTCATGAAATGCTCAAAGAATGGGAATGGAAAAGGGTTGTTGACTTGCATTGCTACAGGAAACCGAGTTATATGTGATGTTTATGCCGTTTGAACTATCGTGGACCATCGTGGTCATGAACTATTTATGTCTTTCGAGACATTGTATGTGATGAACTTGTCATTCGAGACTCAGTAGATTTATGTTATTGTATCCTAAAATTCGCATTGCAGCAAGTTATATCTTAAACAGCAAGTTGTATCTTAATTTGAACATGTTAATTTTTATGTATCTTATTTTATGCATGTTATTTTCGATGCATCTTAATTTCAAAAGTTTAATGTATCTTATTTCAGTCAGTGTGGAAATGTAACTCGAATAACAATGCGAATTAATAGTAATATGTCTCTCGCATACATAGGTCGAAATATGTGTCTCGCATACATAGGTCGAAATATGTCTCTCGCATACATAGGTAGAAATATGTCTCTCACATACAAATACGTCCCTCGCATACATAAGTATCAGCCACGTCGTGCTCGTCCGCGGCGTGGCTGTGGTGGAGGGGGCGTCAACCACTCATACCTGTTCGGTGGCCGAACGTTACGAAGAGGAATCCAAGACCCGTCCTCGCCATACTGTGTGTCTTGCGTGGGCTGTGTGGGATCTGGTGGAGGAGTCGAGAACATGTTCATCCACTCGGTGTGCTGCGACATCTGAGCATGTATGTTGTCCTCAGGATGTTGATCACTCCCCCACGTATCATGTGATGCCGACATAGACGCATCATATCCGTAGGCTCCTGCACGATGAACGTTAAGTCATGAAGAATGAGGTCACCTCAACTAATATTGAAAACAATAAATATGAAGAGACATACCTGCTGGCTGTGACGGCTGCTCTGGCTGAAATATGAAGCTCGACGAGGGACCCTGCTGCTGTGGAGAAAACACGAAGCTTGACGTGGGACCATAGTGCTGTGGGTGCTGCCACGTCGAACTGCCAGGTTGGTCAGGAGGGGGTGGCCTCGACGTCGGCTGATGTGCTAGACGTGGACGTGGCTGCTGTCGGTGCGTGGAGTGATGTGGCGGCGGCTGCTGCTGCTGGTGCTGAACAACGTCGCTTATCCGGGTGCACGTGATAGCCTCGTAGACAGCCCGTATCTTGTTCTGCATGCGTTCCAAGAAGGGATGTACCATAGGCCGGTGTTGAAGAAGAGGTCCAGACGACAGTGATCGTCCAAAGGTGGTCACGTCGTCGTATAGTTCGTGTGTCAAGCGAGCCTGAAAATTTTCATGACCATTATTAAGTATGCACGTCAAAGTATGTCACAACTTTACTTAAAGAAAATATATCTTACTGCGTACTGCCTAGAGCCCGAAGTATCATAGCTCGGGTACATATCCGACGGAGTAGGGTCAGGTATCTCCTCTGGTGAGAGTGCTCAATGATGCGTAACCGTGTTCCGGTCATGTAACACCGCAAATAGAGATTGAATTCATTGAGTTCAAAATTGTGATTCTCATGCCATAGATGTGTGTTTGCTGTCTCCCATTCTGTAACATACGGCTGTAGTCTAACTAGCCAGTCAGCAGTTGTCCTATTCATGCCCTTCCTCGTCATCCTAAAATTGTGGTGTGTGTTCAACAATTACGTAATGCTTCGAATGGATTACTGTCAAAGATAATGCAACATTGAAAAACTGGTTAACACCTGTGGATGTGTGCTGGCACCGGGTTCTCTGTAGGGGGAGGCAGCTCCAACTGCAGAAGACCAAATTGCCTCATAACCCTCTGTTATGCCATCTCCTCGACGAAGATATCAAAGATGATCTTCGATTTCGTCATCCAGTAATCTCGGTCCCTAGTGCATAGCACAGACATACCACCGGGGTATCTTGCATGTATGGCTGCTTCCATGTAGGGCTGCCAGATGACCCCAGTGTACGTATCGAACTGCTCGTTCAATGACATGTATGCCTTCCTGGTCTGATCACTAGCAAAGCGTCTCTGCAGAAAACAAAAGTTAGTAGCCGCTAACATTGAACTATCTCTTGTGGACAAAAATTTTGCATTAAACTATAACACGATACATACCTCGCGACGTGTCCAACACAGACCGAAAGTAGGCATGTCGATGCCGTCAGCATCGATTATGGCGTCTATAGGCTGATGAACACGTACATCTGGTCGCCCTATAGAGAACCTCTCCCACGACCACAGCTGTAGGAATAGAGGGCATCCAAGAAGGGCTGGCTTTGTCGATGAAAGCTGGCAGCCGTTGCACATACCTCGGTATGTAGCCGCTAAGACTGCCGAACCCCAACTCCTCTGTCTGATCTGATCCGCCGTCTCAGCGCTCGCTATCTCGAGTGCCATAGGGATGTAGAGCGCGCTAATAGTGCTGACATGGTTCTCTGTGAACATCACCTTGCCGAAAAGCCACATTAAGTAGGCAAAGACAAATATTTAGTAAGCCACAGGTATCTTCTGTAAAACCATTTGCATGATAACTTGAAGATAATAGGTAGGGGAACTAACCTGAAAATTGAGCAACCAATCATACTTAGGTCCGTGATGCTCCCATACCGGATCCGGAGCATCCGGAAAAACACCATGAAAACATTGTGTAAGACCGAGCTCCCAACTAGCCGGTGCGTCCAACGGTCCTATGGCATGACCTGCCAACGGTAGTCCCAGCAAAAGTGACACATCCTCTAGAGTAGGAGCCATCTCTCCCCACCGGAAGTGAAACGTGTGGGTCTCTGGCCTCCAACGGTCCACTAAGCAGCTCAACAAGGAGGAGTCGATGGCGAGGCGTTTGCAGCCTGGGATAGACTCAACCAGACGCGCGAAAGGTAAAAGGCCGGCCCATTTCAACCTTCATGACAGAACATTTCAGTTAGTGTCTCCCATTAATATTCATGTCAGTGTGCAAATTAATAAAGCACGTACCGCTGAACCCATCCTGGGTGTCTCCTCCAGTTCTCCAGAGGAGTGCGAGTGACCAGAGGCTTGAGCTTTCGCTCATACCATATCGCAGCACGATGACCCCTATCAATTTCCCCATTCAGCAACCACATTCCCGCCATTCCTGCACATACCAATTTCAAACATAGTTGCCACACTTAATACAAATGTAGAACATAGTGCCACACTTAATAAAAATTCAGAACATAATGTCACACTTAATACAAATTCAGAACATAGTGTCACACTTAATACAAATTTCAAACATAGTTGCCACACTTATTACAAATTCATAACATAGTGCGACACTTAATACAAATTTCAAACATAGTTGCCACACTTAATACAAATTCAGAACATAGTGCCACACTTAATACAAATTCAGAACATAGTGCCACACTTAATACAAATTCAGAACATAGTGCCACACTTAATACAAATTCAGAACATGGTGCCACACTAATACAAATTTATAACATAGTACTGCTAGCTTAGCTTCTTCCTCTCCCTCTTACTCCTCTACCTCCTCTACCTCCTCTTCGTCCCCGGTTGCCTCGTCCACGACCAGTACCACTGGCAGTGACGAAAGTGGGACAATTAGTGTCCCTATGGCCAAATTCATTGCATAGAATGCATTGCCTAGTCGGACCTCCTGCTTCAGATTCATCCATATCATTCCGGATGCGCTGACACTGCCGTCTACCTCTACTTGTACGCATATGCTCTGGGTTTGGAATGTAACGCCTTTCAGCGGGGTTGACGTTGTTGAAGTTACCCATTGATCGAAAACCCATCAGCTCACCTGTCCAGGTATTGAGGACAGACTCTTTCAGAAAAAATGGAGACACAAACAATATTGCGTCCATTCCAAGCTGCCCGCAAGCAGCAAGTACATGTGAGCAAGGTAGGTGAAACAATTTCGGTTTGTTGCATGTGCACTCACAAGTTGGCCAGGCTTCATTTCCAATTTTCACCTCATGCGTCCTCAACTCATTTGCACATCCGAATTTGTTGTTGACTAAGCGGACCTCAAACCTTCTCTCTTGATTACCGATGGCGACTACAGTGTGTGACCTAGCTTTTTGCATCTTGTTGTCCATGTACTTCGTCACTCTTTCACAGTAATGTGTATTCGGGTTGTTCAACATATGATGCTCTGCTTTTTGACGTCTATCTCTGAAATACTTCACGGTGCCATAGAAAATACCCTCAACGATGGCTGTAAGTGGCAAAGCCCGGTTTCCTCTGAGGACAAAGTTGTATGTTTCCGCGAGGTTGGTTGTCATGACACCGTACCTTGCTCCATGTGTGTCATGTAGCAAAGACCACCTCTCCAGAGGCTCATGCTCAATCCACTGCTCAAAGGTTTTAATCGACCTTCCGAGCCTTCTCCTAGTACCAGGCGGGTCAAAGCCTGGCAGGTCACATAACCCAACAGGCTCCTCCTCCACGGCCGCTGATCCTGTTGCCAACTGTGCAGCTACTGCTTCAACATGTGCCCTCACCGCTGCATCTCTTGCAGCTTTCCTGTCCCTAACGTGTCTCTGCGTGCACACATTAAGTCTGCCACGTATCAAATTGTACTTCCATGACTGGTTCTGCTTGCAGAGTTTTTTGAACAAATTCATCAGGCTCTTATTTCTGAACTGCGAGAAGAAATTAGCCCCCAGATGGCGCATGCACCAACGGCTCTGCAAGTCCTGCCATGGAGTTTGTTCCTCAGGGCCTGGGTTTGTTAGTGTCCTTATCGCACTGAGTATACCTGCATGCCTGTCATGAAGGATGCACACATTGGGCTTCTCCTTCACAACTGATATTTTCAACTGCCTGAAGAACCATGTCCAACTTTCAATGTTCTCACTCTCCAAAAAAGCAAATGCGAGTGGGACAACTTGATTTTGGCTGTCTTGACCTATGGCTGTTAGGATCTGACCCTTGTACTTGCCAGTGAGAAAAGTACCATCTACACATATCACCGGTCGGCAATGCCTGAAAGCTTCGATGCATACACCGAAAGAGAAGAAGAGACGATGCAGCACCCTCACAGTTGGGAACTCTGGCATGAAGAGGTCTTGGATATCGATATAGGTGCCTGGATTCCGCTGCTGCAGTGTGTCGAGGAGCTGGACAACAGAGTCATATGCATCAAAATAAGAACCAAATCTCCTCTCAAGCGCCGCATGCTTAGCCCTCCAAGCCTTGCCATAAGAAATTCTGTACTTCAACCTGGCGAAGACTTTTGTCTGGATTGCCTTCACTTCCATAGCTTTGCCCTCCACTATCTCATCGTAAAACAACCGAGCAATAAGCGTCGATGAAAGGTTGGCATGATCTTGAGGGATGCAGGGAATAAGACAAGTGTGATTCACTAAGTCGCTGATCACCCAACTTGTGCCATACTTAGGGAGATAGCCGTGCACCCTGGCGGGACAATCTGTGTTCTTGCATACCATTGTCAGGTATTTCTGACTTGACACCTGAGCTGTGAAAACCCTTTGCGTGGACATTGCCCAATTTATTATTGCATCCTTAAGAGCTTCCTTGTTGGGATACATAGCACCCGTCGCAATATTGTTCTGGTGATATTGCCAGGCAGAATCATGTCCATCGTTCACCATCATTGCAGATGAGAAATCATGATTCCATGATGCAGGATTCGGGACCTCCTCTGCATTTTCATCTTCATCCGACTCGTCAGAATCATCGGCATGACCCCTATCAACATCGGTGTCTTCTTCTTCCATCAGGTCCTGCGTGTGCCCATCTACCTCGTCAGCGTCCACCTCGCCACTGTAATCACCATCGGCATTTCCTCCTTCTACCTGACTACTCTGCCCTGGTTCGTAACCATCATCTCCAGCATTTGACATAGATAACTGCCTCCCTCCACTGCTCTGCCCAGGATCGTAGCCACCCTCGCCTTCATGTGCAGTGACCTCCTTCACGACGGGAAGCACTAAGGCAATAGGATTGCATCCCCTGCGTTCGCAACCTTGAAACCACCGCACCCACTCGGAGTCTCGCTCTATTGGCCTCAAATAAAAGTAAATTATTGAGCTTGACCGTGTCCACAATGCATGAACACCGACGGTGTGTGTTTCTGTATCAAGCCCTAAACTTCCTGTAATCCATTCTTTCAACTGACTGACAGACCATGTTTGAGGTGCGCTCATTGGCACCTCTATGTGAGTGAATTCACTCAGATCAGCTCCCATGTCAGTTGTTTGGACTGTACCAGGACCGTAGTAAAATTTGAACGTCACTACATCAGACATCTCGGCTCACCTAATCTTTTTCCAACAATGACAGACAAGTATTAAGCAACAACTTTAAATATCCGCACTACTAAATATTTGACATGTATATATATTACGGAATATTAACGGAGCAACTAAAAAAATTCACACACCTACAAATATATTACAAATATTTGCCGGAGCAACTCCAACTACTGACACACCTAAATATTTGACATCCACATATAGTACGGAATATTACCGGAGCAACTTCAAATATTCACACAACTAAATAGTTGACATCTAAATATATTTACGGATACTGCCGGAGCAAATAACTATAATCGCACACCTAATTTTTTTTCAGCAATGACAGACAAGTATTAAGCAACAACTTTAAATATCCGCACTACTAAATATTTGACATGTATATATATTACGGAATATTAACGGAGCAACTAAAAAAATTCACACACCTACAAATATATTACAAATATTTGCCGGAACAACTACAAATATTGACAGATTTAAATATTTGACATCTACATATATTACGGATATTACCGGAGCAACTCCAAATACTGACACACCTAAATATTTGACATCCACATATAGTACGGATACTACCGGAGCAAATAACAATAATCAAACACATAATTTATTTCACATCGAAACATATTACCGGAGCAACTACGAAAAATAAAATGTGTGTTGAAATATACCCTTGAAGCGTGCGAGCGAACGACGAACGGCGGCCTTCAATCACCGGAACCGGAGCCGGAAACTCCACCAAACTACCGGAGCTTCACCTCCACCACACTGCCCCAGCTTCACCACCACCACCTCCACCTCCACCGCCGCCACAACCTCCACCAATGTGCTAAAAAAATGCTCCAACAAAATTCTCACCACGACCACCATGAGCTACCCCATCAATAGATCGAGGTCTCCCTTGGCTCCCCTAACTAGGTAGAACCCATTCACGGTGCTCAATCCGCAAAAAACCGCCTCATTTTGGTGTAGAAATTGGAGGCATTTCTTGTAAGAAAGAGGAGAAAGAAAGAACAGAGAGGAGGAGCTGCAGCGCGAGGAGTGGGACAAAGGAAGGAGAAAGGAGAAAGGAGAAAGGAGAAGGAGCCAGCCGCCGTGGGGCCCGCACCCTGTCGGCCGGCAGCTGGCCGATCGGCCTGCTGTCGGCCTGTGGTGGGCCCAGTCGGCCTGCTGTGGGCCGATCGGCCTGCTGTGGGCCGATCGGCCTGCAGCGGGCCGATGGTGTATTATTTTTGAAAAAAATTCATCTAGCGTAATATTTTTGAAATTTAATAAAAAAAATGTATTATTTAAAAAAAATTAGCCATTTTGTACACGAAGTGCATCCAGTTTTTCCCGTAACCCTCTCAATTTTTTAGCACATGCTATGTGGGTGAAATGATGATACCATGCCAACTTTCAACCTTTTCAGAGTTCATTTGTAGTTCTTTTCAATTTTAGGGTCATTTAGCTCAAAAAAAATCAGTAAATGCATGAAAAAAAGCAAATGAAGTCGGAAAGGGTTGAAAATTGATGACAGTGAAGCACCCTAACTATTACAAAGATTTCCTACGGTTTGTCCAAAATGGGACTTTCCAGATATATATATATATAAGTCCGGAAACTCACTAGAGAAGAAAGTGATGACAGTGAAGCCGGTCACATCTCAGAGAGGGATCTTTGGGTGTAAAACTTTTTCTTCGCGTCTGTCCCTTTGCGCCGTAACAACGGACAATCTTCATCATTTAACTGGATGCTCGGGTCAATATTCACTTTGACGAGAAGCCAGACGGGACTTTCATACTGAGCAGGCATTCAAAGAAGATTTCCTTCTCTTCTTTGGTCAGATCTTAGCTGGCATGACCCTGATGTATGCCGTCTTTTCCGTGCATACGTTGCCTCTTCTTCAGCTTCTTCCCGCATTGCCGGCTCAGCTTCTTCCCCCATTGTTGTACCATCGTACTCAGGGAACCCGTCATGGCCAGGATAGCTGTCGTTGTACTCTTCTTCTTCATTGTCTTCCATCATAACCCCTCTTTCTCCGTGCTTGGTCCAAATATTACAGTGGGGCATGAAACCGGACTCAAACAGGTGGGCGTGAATGGTTCTTGACTTAGAGTAATTCCGATCATTCTTACAGCCAGCACATGGACAAGACATAAAACCATCAGCCCGCTTGTTTGCCTCAGCCGCAAGCAGAAAAGTACGCACGCCATTAACGAACTGAGGAGAGCATGGGTCATCGTACATCCATTGCCGGCTCATCTTCATTACACGGCACCGAAAAGACCAAATTAATACAAGTTCATACATAAAGTTCATACATACTTATTCTCATAAAACAACATACAAACTCTCTAGCTAAAGCATTTAAATGCAACAACAAATGCGATCAAGATCGCAACTAAGGTAACAATTGATCCAACAGCATAATGATACCAAGCCTCACTATCAATGGCATATTTTCTAATCTTTATAATCTTCAAGTGCATTTTCTCCATCTTGATCTTGTGATCATCGACGACATCGGCAACATACAACTCCAGTTTCATCTTCTCTTCTTCAATTCTTTTCAATTTTTCTTTCAAATACTCGTTTTCATTTTCAACTAAATTTAACCTCTCGACAAAAATATCTATGTCGGTTGGAATTTCCGGTTCACATACCTCCTAGATAAAAATATGTATGTCAACTTGATGGGCATAATTTTTCATAAACATGAAATGCAATAAATAGTTATAAAAGAGAATATACCACATCCGAATCATAAACCGGACGAGGGCCGACGGGGACGGATATCAAAACCATGCCACTATGTATAACAAATAACGTACAGGTAAGAAAATTATTCAAGTAACTATATATCTAAATCACACAAATATGATTTTTTTTTATATAAAAAAGATAAGAACAAGAGGCTACCAAGGTGGTGCCGGCGACGGGACGGTGTGGGCGATCGACGGTGGTCGTTAGGACGGATACGGGAAGGCACTAAGTAAACCATACATACATATGCAAACTAAGAGTTAATTTGAGCTCAAATTGCATGTAAATCAAATAAACTACCACATATAATTACTCCCAAACTAAAACCCACAAATCACTATACTTATATAGCATTGCAACAGCTAATCTAGCAATGAGAGATGAAAGGACAAAGTTGCTAAACTTTGTGATCACTCGGATGGATGGGGGGCCTTCAAATCTTGACAAATTTTGGCAAAAATGAAGGATGAGCTCGAGCAATGGGGAAGAACAGAGGAGAGGAAGGAACGAAAGGGGAAAACAGAGAGAAATAGGCTCGGGCTCGACGAAGGGTTTATATAGAGGCATCTTTAGTCCCGGTTGGTTATACAAACCGGGACTAAAGGTCAATCTCTAGTCCTGGTTCGTGCCACGAACCAGGACTAAAGGTGTTGGTGGGGCCCCAGCCTGACACCAGCCTGCCACCACCTCTTTAGTACCGGTTCGTGGCACGAACCGGTACTAGAGGTCCAACACGAACCGGCACTAATGAGCGCCGCCCGCCTAGCCGTTGGAACCGGCACTAATGGTCACATTAGTGCCGGTCCGTATTTGAACCGGGACTAATGAGGTGAACATTAGGTCGTTCTTCTACTAGTGGATACTCAGGAACTTTATCTAGTTTACAAGATCAACTCAGGTGCTTTAAGTGAAAACTAATCATTGTATGAAAATGTTCAGATGACAGAGCTACGTGGAAGTGTAAAACATGGATGCGGTTCCTTGTATGTTTCACAAAGATGGGGTCAAATATATAGGATGGAAAATGTTGCTCGGACATGTGAATGTGGGTGACGAAATTAATAAGATATATCGGAAAGATATGGCAGTGTGGTTTATGTAGAAACATCTGCAGATTTACCATTCTATTTTTATTTTCCTCATGCAGACCAACTTGAGCTGAGATCAAGAAAAATGTCTAGAACTGAGATCAAGAAAAATGATGGAAGAAATCATTTTCAGCAATCCTGTCGCATATAAAAAATCGACATGCTCATCACAATTCTACACCAACCCAATCAATATCTCATATTTATATAAATTATCACTTCTGCTTTGGTACAACCGAGAGCGGCATTGCAAAGGCCGAGCACCAGGCAGCTCGCGATTCACTCATGTCAGGCATTTTCTAGGTATACAAGCCAATATACATCTGGGTGAATAGTGCTACCGTATGGCTGTAGCACATTGTCAGGCTGGAGTGAATGGGATGACACTGTTTGATGCGCGTGATGACTGACTTGACTACTTGAAACTAATACATGGTGAAATTAACGCTCACTGCTCACGGGCGCCAAAAGTATCAATTTTCTATTCAATCACGTGTACAATTAGCTACTGGCTCTATTTCATCTAGATCTCGAAAAGCACGGGTGTACTACATTGTGGAATGAAGGGAGTACTATTTTTTAGCAGATAATTACTACCTCCGTACTGGTTACTAATCCTCTCACATTTGGGGTCATATTTTGACAATAACTTCAACTAATAAAATATAACTTATATGTCGCATTAATAATAGCATTAGAAACCACATTCAAATACAACAACAACAACAAAGCCTTTAGTTCCAAACAAGTTGGGGTAGGCTAGAGTCCTTTACCCGGGCTTGGGTCCTTTATCTGTACTTTCAAATACAAATTCAACAATACATTTATTATTTCATGCATTAATATTTTATGAGTCAAACATGTGGTCAAAGCTTGATTCAAAATATATTGGGGACTAATTAACTCGGAACGAGGTACTAGTAACTAGTTGTGCCATTTTAAGAAAAAAAAAAGTTCTTTTAAGATGGTTCCTCTTAGCCCCTGAGAGGTAAGAGAAATATTTGATCTGAACCGTCCATTCATCAAGGATATATTTGACCACACAAAATATTCTAATTATGGCAATTACTTGTCAAAAGAGAATTTTTAAAATATTTCCCTCATCTCTTTTTATTTTTGTATACAAAAAAAATCACATTCCACCTTGGTACGTATGTGTGTATCTACCATGTGAAGACGGATAATTCCCCTCAAAAAAAGAAGACGGATAATTATCATGTCGTAAAATATGGTATGTATCCATGGGATCTTACAAAATTGAATACACACTACAATCTACAAATGGCATTATTATAATTCATCCAGATTGCAAAGTAATAATCATCATAATAATTAACAGTACGTGTGCTCGCATTATTTAGAGAAAGGCAGTAAAGAAAATAGATGTACACATGCCGTGCTAGGAACGTGTTTGACTTTTTATTGTGTGATGAGAAATACACTAAATGTTTTCCATTATAAACACTGGTACATATGGCTGCTTTGTTAAAGAAAAATACTGATGGTATTTTGTCTTTTTTTTCTATGATTTTGTCAACTAATTTTTTTTGTTTTCTAGAAACAAATTATATGCATTTTCTATTGTTTAGCTCCCAACTGACAAAATAAAACATGCATAAACATATGTCACAGAACTTGACAAACTTCTTATTTCGTTTGTTAGACATGATGATAAGGTACATTAAACAAAAGGAATATAGTTGGGAAAAAACTGGCATTAATTAGCTATCTTACTTTTTTCTTTATATACGCAGGGTTTTGAAGTAAGGGAATAAATTATATAAAATTCCATTCCTTAATTATACCCCAACAAAATGTTGTGCCGCCATTCGAGTAGGCCCCTAAAAATTGTCCTTAATCCATCACTAAACCCAAACCCAAAGACGTGATGTGTCGTTCTGCCAGTCCACCTTCTTGAAAGTATAGATACTGCTTTGCCCAGGTTTCATTCATGTACCTCCCGCATGGGGCCTACCCTAAAATACGACGATATATGACCTTGAAAACGGGGCTGCAAATTGCAATACGTCTAGTAGCACACATCCCCATGCTCGTTAGGCGGGGTGGATTAAGAGCTGCTGCAGACCGGCCTCTGCAGCGCTTTTTCGCGGTACAACCCCCCTAAACACATCAATGAAGAATATCCGCATATCTTTTCATAATAAAAGGTAGGATGGTCTTTTCTAAATATACATAGCTTGATACGCAGCCTGTACATATCGCCCCAACAAGGCCCGGGCCGGCCCATTGGCTGCGTTGCGCAAAGTAAAATGTAAAAAACAAATGTGCCTAGGAATCAAACCCCAGACCTCACACACGTTTAAGCGAGTACAAAGCCAGTGGAGCTAGTGAGTCCGAGTACCTATGCCACTTTGTAAGAACTAGCGGTGGAACCGTTTTTTTTTTAATAAGTTATGAATTGTTTTCGTAATTCAAAACACTTTTTAAATTTTGTGGAAATCCAAACAATCTTTGGAAATCTTATAACATTTTTGGGAAAAGAGGAACAAAATTGGAAACACAAACACTTTTCGCCATTACGAACAATTTTTTGAAAACGTGAATATTTTTTTTAAAAAGGTACAAATTTGAAAACAAAGTTATCTTCAAAATTATGAACAATTTTTTGAAAATGCAAAGATTTTGTGAAATTCCCCGAACTTTTTTTGAATTGTAAACGAATTTTGCAAAACTTGGACATTTTTTGAATTTGCAGAAATATTTTCAAAAACGGTAATCTTATTTTAATTCCTCAACTTTTTTTGAATTTGTCAATAAAATTTTATAAATGTGAACATCTTTTAAAATTTTCAAAATAAACTTTTTTGAATTTTGAACATTTTATGAAAAGAAGCGAACAATTTTTTTAATGTCTAATATTTTTTTTTGAATTGTCCAACATTCTCGGAAAAGAAACTAACATATTTTGAATTACAATTGTTTTTTGGAATTCCAAGAAAGGAACATTTTTTGAAAAATTGACCAAATTTGAAAAATTCCGAATTTCTAAAATTTATGCACAATTGTTGAAAGGAAAATTACACATTCAAAGGGAAAATTAAAATGTAAGAAAATAAAAGCAACAGAAAAAATGAAAAAGAAAAAAGGAGACAAAATAAGAAACAGGAAAAAAGAATAACGAAAAAGAAACAGAAAAATAACGGTAGGGCCGGCTCAAAATGAGCCCGACGGGAGCGATGCCATGGTCTAGTTGGGCCAACGCCTAGGTGCTTTTTTTTTCTTTTCTAATATTTCATTTTTCTTCTATTTTTTCATTATAATTCATTTTCCCCCGTTTTGAAGTTTGTCATTATTTTTCAAACTTATTAAAAAAACTAAAATATTATTTGAATACCCAAAAAAGTTATTGTTTTTCAAATATTCTCTATAATTTTCAAAAAGAAAATTGGAATTTCCAAAAAATGTTCCCGTTTTCAAATTGATGTCCGGCATCGAGATCAGGAGAACTGACTGGAAAAATCATTTTAGCAATCTTTACATTCTCTTTAGCAAGGGTAACCCCAAAGGGCACTAACCGAAACAAACAATGTTTGAGCTACCATAAAACAAAAATAAAATAAGAAACAACTAAAGTCGTCAACTCTCTGTTTTAACAGCACATGACAAACCTTTGTGATGCCTACATGGTGTATAACAACATAGCCTACAGGGTGTTGAGGACATAGCTTACAAGTTTTTGGGCCTTGGCATGTTGGGCTATAATCGGGCTAAAAGACAACTAGCTATCTCGGGTCAAGCTGGGCTTGGCCCGTGGCAGGAACGGGTCAAACATGCCAACTCGGCTCGGCAAAGCCTGTGCGGGGATAGTTTTACCTTGGGCCAAGGCCCTAAGCCCGTTCGGCTCCTCCATCCATAAGCATAACCTACATTTGCAGTTTAATTATTAGTGGAAGAGTGTGCTCCTTGGGCGTGACAACATGATCGCTATTGCCTATTGGCGGAAGGATTAACTAACGTATTTGTTTCTTTCCCGCTGCCTCCTAGTCATACGTGTTTGCTAACATCATCTTGATTTTGTGTCCACCATCATGTCCTATGTTTATGTGTATTGAAATCTACTTGTTGTATGAAAATGGCGAAGAGAGTTATGTGGAAATGTAAAATGCATGGATGAATGAATGTGAGACGATAGGCTTTACTACGCGTTCATGCGAACATGGGGTCGAAATATATAGGAGCGGGTAAGTGTAGTTTAGGCATGTCGCGTGAAGGTAGGTGGGGAAACTAATAAAATGCACCGGGTAGAGATGGCGGTCAGGCTTCTATATAAACACATGCATATTCTACCATTCTGTTTCACTTTTCATGAAGTCTGAGATATATGATGTCTGGCTTTGTGATCCAGAAAACTAACTCGAGAAATTACTTTCAGTAATATTTACATTTTCTCAAGGGCAACCCGCAGTTCCACTAACAGAAATAAACAGTGTTCAGGTATCCAAAACCAAAAGGAAATAATAAAAAAAAACCACTGCCAGGTTTTCCCCAGTACAACATTCAGCACGTGATTTTGCTTGATGACCCAAATCCCTTGACATAGACATCTTCAACCATATCCAAGTAAGTATAAAAAATTGGAGCATGCTCGTCACGCTCACCACCAAACCAATCCAATCACCATCGTGGACCACAGACCAACGGAGCTAATTAAACTGCTCCATCCCCTCATCCTGCTTCTAAGTTTGCTGCTCGCTCGCTGGTTTTGCTGCTGCCTGTCCATGCCAGCATCAGCCATGGAGCTCTCCAGCCTACCGCTGGTCCTGCTGCTCTGCTTGCTGGCCTGCTCGTCGACGACGGCCCTACCGGCGCTGCCCGGGATGGACAGGGTGCGGCAGCAAGTCGACAGGGCGAACAGGCGCGGCCCGTCCATTGGGCTCGTCATGTCGTACGTCGCCGAGGACACGGCGCTCCAGGCCTCCGGCTACTTCCGGCCCTGGCGTGTCCAGCCCTTTATTGACCTCTACGGTGAGTCTCCACCTCCCGTTTCTGATCCGAATCGCTTTCGGCTTTTCTGTAGATTGAGCAAGCAGTGGGTGAGTTTGGGCATTCCTAGTTGACTTTTTGGTTGTTATCAGACAGCTAGCAGTGAGTGCTGAACTGCTGCTAACTGAACCCAGACACCAACACACAACACAGAACAGAGTGGGGCAACAGGTAGACATGATAGTGTGGTGTTTATAACACTTAAGAGTCGCGAATATCAACTTGAAATTTTAGAGATACCTGAAGCTGTGCGCAAACGGCAAAGCTTACTGGCTCTCCAAATTTTGCATGATCTGCAGTCACAGAAGGCCTGAACTCCCTTTCAAGACCTGAATGCAGATTGACCCATTCACACATTTTGGATAACAGCTATGGTAAGGGGGTCCAGAAAGCGACAAGAAAGACAGCGTATAAACATGGCAATAGACACACAAGAAGATAACATACTCCATTAGAAAAAGAAAAATGAAAGGGGACAAATAATCATACCCGAGTTCTCCATTGTACTGTAATCCTTTTTACATGTTCACTGATTTTGCTATTCTCCTATAGACTGAACTCTCTTTCAAGTTCCATGAAGGAATATTTCGCAGTCCTTTAATGCATACATGTATTTGTCTTCCTATGGCCTCAAGAATGCAGTCTCGCCTCATATTATTTCAGGACGGAGGTTTCACATCGGGAGTATTCGAGGTGTGAATGTTATATACGCATTGACAGGACAACGCAGGGTACTAAGCCTGAACTTCTTCTGCATTTATCACTATTGCTGCTATATGGAGGAGCTTCTTTTGATTTATCATCATAAGAAATCAAAGATATTTAACGTTTAGGCAATAAAGCAACAACATATGAATTCAAATACGAATTGTACTATGCTTACCCTATACTGCTATTTCTTTGTTCTTCCAGTTGAATGCAGCTGTAACTGTACAAACTCTCCTCGATGTCTTTACTGTGTCTGGTATTGTCCATTACGGCACAGCAGGAAGCTCTAATGATTCAATGTCATTTGGTGATGTCAGTGTCCCAAAGTTAGTTGCTTATACAGGTGCTTGGACATGGAAGGTACTCTCCTGTAATTAGCTTTTATTCCCCATTTCATGTGCATTTTAAACTGTATGGTACACTAAAACAAGGGAATCACATTAGTAGAATGTAACACATCTGGAGTCGAAAGAGGAGATAATTTAAGAACAACTTGTCATTAAAATTTAGAAGATAATCTACCATCAACCATCTCACATGTTGAGCTAACTACTTAACAAGACCTCTGCTATTCTGATTTTGATTTTTCCAGAAGTTCAAGTCATTAAAAGAATCATCAACAGAACTAAACTTTGGACAATTTAACGTCCCGAATGGAGGAGAGAACCTGCTAGGGTCTCTGAAATACAGAAATGAGGAGCTATATTCAATTGGTAAGCCTATGGAAGAAGTGTTTTGGTTACCTGTCGACTCAGCATGGTTCAAAATAGCAGAAGGACTTAAGGTGAAAGATACACTATATTTCAGCAGTATATCAAGTACAGGATTATTCGTAGTGACCACAGCCTAATACTTGTAATGTGAAATTTCTGTAGGTCAACCTTGAAAGATGTAATGACACTTTTTGCTTACCAAAAACGCCACAAGTGATTCATGGGCTAAAAGGAGCATCAGCCGACATGTTTCTAGACAATGCAGAATACCGGAAGTTCCTTTTCAGAGAATTTGCAGTGTCAACAATAGATGAGGAAAGCGCAGCAGTGGTGATGGTGGGTTCCATATCTTATCTCTCATAGTCTTTACTTAAATATGTGGCAACATTTGCGCTCCAACATATCAGCTCAATCATAAAATCTAAGATATCACTAATTAAGAGCACTTAATATTTCAACAGACAACAACATCTCCTGGCGTACCTGTGATTGTGTTCCGGGGAGTATCTGATCTGGCTGGAGGGGAACCAACATGGCCATCAACAAGCCTGATGAACCTGGCATCTATTAATGCACTCAAAGTGGCAGTGGAGTTCATCGCTACAATTGGCAGGCAGATGTCAACACCATCAGCACAAAGTTCAAAAAACTGAGACAAAAGAGAGCTGCCATGTCCATGGAGCAGAACAGTAGAATAGTTTTAAACAGCAATTGGAAACTAAAATCAGAGTGAGAAGTGATCCTTAGCTTCGAAGTACACAAAACTTTCAACAGAAGAATTAAGTATTCAATGTATACTCAATTGTAAACATGCATATGTCGATCCATTTTTAATGGGATTTTGGGATAATGCGGGAACAAAATGGTGAATAAAGGACAGAATGTTGTTACAGTCCTTGATTTTCATTACAGAATACAAGATGTTGTTACATACTCATCTCACAGTCTCAAGTATGCAAAATGGTAAGACTAAGTGTTAATTAGTTATCAACAGTTTGCACTCATCATGTACATCATCTAATTCCAGACGAGAATAAAATAGCAGTGTTTTCTGTGGTCAACAACTTCCATGTGCACTATTTCAAATGAATGTAGAAACATCATAATTGTTAAATGTGTTACAATACCAATGTAAATGGACTGGGATCTACAGAATGTTCCCTGAGAAGGTTAGATGATCATAAGAGGCGAAGAGCTGCCTGGTGCTTCAGAATTTTAGCCATGATGCCAATACAAAAGGCACCTGCTAGACCTGTGAAAAAGTGTGGCAAGGTAATTCTGATCATCAATAACGAAAAATCATTTCTAGAGAGTGCTGTGGTCACACAAAGTGTGCCACAAATCAAACTTAGCAAGTGCCTTAATATATGTTCCAATTAGTTTAGTCCAAATTCATAGGCTTACTTGTATACTAGCTGGGCAAAGTTTTATCATCTCAAAATCCATATTCAGACTGCCTTCAACACTTCACTACCAGTAGTCTCCACATGAACATTTACCGTCCTTAAAATGGTGAAATCGTTGAATATCTCTCATGATTATTTCCCGTCCTGTCACCAGAGATATTAACTTGGTTGCATTGTGACAGTCGTTACAGACGCGGAGGTTCTTCTTTATCTGAATTGTTGTACCAGGGGTTGTGCGAATGAGCCCATATGCAATCGCAAGTTTCTCACTGTGGGTGTTGAGTAACTGTGCCTTGACATCATCTTCTACATCATGTATCGAATCAGTGTCCGGCACATACCCCATGGCTTTGATCTCTTCAATTAGCTTAGCCAACCTTGCATAAATGTCCTTTGCCTGCTGGTGATTTGTGCTTCCAGAATAGAAGGTATGAATCTCATTCTTGAGCTGCACAATACTCCATCCAGGAGTCTTTTGGAGGCCTTTCTTCTCCATAGCAGTTCTAACCCTTGCAACATCCTTCCACATTGAAGCATTTGCATAAATGTTAGCTAGGAGGACATGATACACACCCTCATCTGGCCCTAGCTCAAAGATCCTCTGCGCTGATTCTTCTGCCAATTCCACATTCTTGTGCAACTTGCAAGCACCTAACATTGCACCATAAACACTAATGCCAGGGTCCATAGGCATCTTTTGGATAAAAGACCACGCTTCATCTAGCTTCCCAGCTCGGCCAAGAAGATCCACCATGGTACCATAGTGCTCCATCCCAGGTTCAAGCCCATAGTCCTCCTTCATGCTCGAAAAATATTTCCGCCCTTCATCAACCAAACCAGCATGACTGCATGCCGAGAGGACCGAAAGGAATGTCGTCTCGTTGGGCACTCTGCCAGAACTTTTCATCTCTTCAAACAGCTCAACTGCAACCTTGCCAAAACCATGTGAGCCGTACCCATGGATCATCGCATTCCATGTGATAACATGCCTCTCCCTTGCTGAGTTGAAGAGACTTCTAGCTATACTGACACGGCCGCATTTTGCGTACATGTCAATAAGGGCTGTCAGAACATACACATCCTGATGTAGGTGCATCCTGATAGAGTATCCATGGATCCATCTTGCCTGCAGTGGATCTGAGATGTCTGCAAGTGCAGGAATGACACTGACGAGAGTGAATGAATCAGGCTTCACATTTTTCAGCTGCATCCTAGAGAAGAGCCTCACTGCATCTTCTGACCTTCCATTCTGTGTGCACCCGAGAATCATGGCGTTCCAGGAGATCCGTGTCTTGTAGTGCACCTCATCGAAAACCTGGGCAGCGAGGTCGGTCCTCTTGCACTTGGAGTACATGGTGATCAGCGCATTCATCACCGACACATTTGACTCCAGCCCAATTCTCGTGAGTAGCTCATGGACACGTCTCCCCTCATCAAGATACCCAAGCTCACCGCAGGCGTGCAATACTGCCAGAACAGATACATCCGTCACATCAACGCCCTCCCCCACCATCCTCTTGAACAGCGCGAGAGCCTCAGTAGCATCCCCATTTTCAGCATACCCCTTGATCATGGCATTCCAAGACACAGAGTTCTTGCCCGGCATCTGATCGAAGACAGCCCTGGCAACCTCAACCGCCCCGCACTTGCAGTACACGTCAAGGATCGCCGTGGAGACATTGACGAGCTCGTCGAAGCCAGCACGGACCGCGAACCCGTGCACCTCGCGGCAGGCCCCAAGCGCCTGGGCGTCGGCGCAGGCGGGCAGCACCGACACAAGCGTGACGGAGTCGGGCCGCTCCCCGTCCTCCTCCTGCATCCGGACGACCATCTCCATGGCCGCCCCGGCGAGCCCGTTCCGCGCGTACCCGACCACGAGCGCGTTCCAGGCGACGCGGTCCCGCACGGGCATACGGTCGAACACCCTGCGCGCGTCGCCCGGCCGGCGGCACTTGGCGTACATGTTGGCCAGCGCCGTGGCGGCGAGGGACTCCGCGGAGAGCCCCCGCGCGGCGAGCTGCGCGTGGACGGCGCGGCCGGTCGCGAGGTCGGCGCGCGCCGCGCAGAGCTTGAGGAGGGAAGTGAAGGTGCGGAGGACGGGGCTGGCGGACGCGGAGGAGGACATGGCGGCGAAGGCTGCGAGCGCGCCCTGCAGGTCGGAGCGCGCGGCCGCCGACCTCAGGCGCGCGTGGTGGTCGGTGGCGGCATGCCCGCCGGCGGGAGGAGGCGGCGACGAGGCCGAGCACAGCATGTCCTCTTGTTTTCCTGTTTTCTTTTTCTCGGGGTTATCCTGTCACAACCTCACAGTCACAGGGCAGCTAGTGTGCACGAATCTCCAAGTTACTGTGCACGAATCTCCAGGTATCCCCCATTATGTCTATTTTAAAATGTTCGGTGTCTCAATGCCTCTCTTTTTTCTATTTCTTTTTTTTTTTTGCGAGAACTATTTCTTCTTTCTTCAACTGCATTGTCGTTGTTTTTTTGGCGGCAGTGTAGGAGAATTTTTCGTGTAGTATATAAATTGTGGTGGTGAAACTAAATGACTCACAGAACAATTAGAGAACCCCTTTGTCCGATGTTCATGTTAATTGTGTAAGTCATACAATACATGGTTGGTGAGAATATTCATCTCGTGTCGATTTTATGAAATGTTTTTTTTCACGAGTCAATTTACATAGTAAAAGATGAAGCCACTCTTTCTCAAAAAAAAAAAAAAAAAGATGAAGCCACTCGCCCAACTAGGGGCCGTGGCCACGTCTTCTTTTTTCGCCATGAATAGTGCATCGCTGTGAACAGTGTAGCGAGGGAGTGAGGCTACTAGCCGGCATGGCCACGTCTCCTTTTATTCGGTCGTTTTCATCTGCGCTGTACCTGTTTGCTCGTTTTAACCTCGCTGTCAAACATCCCAACGTTCGTTTTTTTGTACGTTCTCGTCACGGGCTAGAGCAGCTGACAGCTGGGCCACTCTTTCATGCGGGGCCAGGGTTCCAGCGGCTGCGCGGGCTACAGCGGCTGTCGCGCGCGCCTTTGGAGGTGCGTGCCGTTCAGGGTCGCAGAGGTGAACGTGGGTGGCAGGGCGAGGGAGCGGGCCGGGTTCGGATATTTTTACCCTCCTTTGGTTGAACCCGGCTGCGACTCCTCCATTCCACCCGCGGTGGACCCACATGTCTATCTCATGGGTGGCCAGCCGCGTATGCCCATTGGTTGCTGGTGTTCGCGCGCGCTGTTGGTCACTGGGTAAAGAGGTGCTTCCCGCTTTCCGTGCTCGCACGTGCTTTCCCTTGCCGCTGTGCCGCTGCGAGTGGTCCCTTATTTTCCCTGGCCCCCCCTGTCGGTGCTGGTGGTCTTCCTGCCTTTCGGTTTCTTTAGAACTTACAGCGCCTGCCTTTACTGTTGCTGGGCCCGGGCATGTTCGCCTTTCCTCCTCTATACGTAGTCTCGGTTCGGTTCATCCGCCTCTGCTTCCTCGTTCTCGTCCGCTCTCCATCGTCTTCTCTCCATCGTCAGGCTCGTCTGCTCGTTCTCGTCGGTCGCCATTGCCGTCCGTCCCCGGGGTCGTCGCGTTTTCGCCGCTTGTTTCGTCATGGCTCGTCGGGCTGCTCCTGCTGCGTTTGGTTAGGGTGAGCGCCTTCTTTCCCCTGCTCGATTTGCTTCTTCTACAGATTCTGGCCTGGCCATTGTGCGTTGATGTGGTTTTGTGTCTTCTTTTTGCTTTCTTGCCATCTGCAGGTCGGCTGCGTCTTCTTTGCCGTGCTGTTGTGCGGGTGGCCCGTCCGTTCTCTCAAGGTGAGCTTCTTCCTGCTCCTCTGCCTGTTATCTGTTCGATAGTATGTCTTCCTGGGTTCTTGCAGTTCTTGCTTGTATTTTTCGTTCCGATAGATTTACTTATGAGATGGTCCTGCTATATCTGCTACGTGATGCTTCTAGGAGTCCGTTTGGTCTGTTTATCCGACTGGATTAGACTTTGTTTGCTTCGATCTGCTCTGTGAAGACTTTGTTTGCCTTGATCTGCTCTGTGATGGGTCTAGGCTGTCATATAAGGCTTCCAGGGGTTGATTCTATCTTTCCATTTAACTGTAATAGCCCACGGTTGGCTTTGTTTCCTCCGCTAGATTATCTGTGTTGCTCTTTCTAGGGGCCTTTTTGGGTTGCTTCGTCTCCTTGCGCGTTGTGGTCGTTGTTCCTGTTTTGGTTCGCCTGCTGCTTTCTTGTTCTTAGTTCCTCGTGTAGTTTGGCTCTTCTCTGCAGGTGTTTGTCTTTAAGGTTTACGCCTGCCTCTGCTGTTTAAGGTTGTATGTGAGGTGTCTGTGTCTTTAATGTTGCGCTGAGGGTGTTCTGTGTTTGTTTAAATGCTCATGTGTCGGGTTAGATGCTCATCCGTTAAATGCTCATGTGTCAGATTAATTTGCATTAGTCCCTTGTCTGCATGTGTGCTGCAATTGTCATTTTCCTTTCCCTTCTTTTTTGTACCATTTGATTTTGAAGCCTGCCCATGTCACAAAGAGTGCTCTATGAGAGGGCGGTCTATGGCTTAGTCTTTATTTACCTGCATTTCCTTGTATTTCTGTGTCTTGTGGGTCTTTATTTCAGAGTTTTGCCTACTGCTGACATATCTCACCTCGTTGCTCCAGCTCCGCGAAGGTTGTACTGCAGTTCATCTTGCTGGATGGCTTGCCTGTTCTCCTTTCTCACGTGAAGGTATCCTGTTCCTCCTTGCCTTGCTTTTTTTATGCTTGCTTATGAATCTGTCGTTCAGCCAGTTGTAAATGTGTGTGCTGTGTTACTCTATTTCTTTGTTTGCTATTGCTTACTCATGCTCTTTATTTGGTTGCATCTCCTTGTATTCCTGTGTGTTCTAGGTCTTTATTTCAATTTTTTCCTTCTCCTGACATAGCTCATCTCCTTGCTCCAGCTCTACATAGGTTGTCCTGCAGCTGAACTCGCTAGGCGGCTTGGCTGTTTTCCTTTCTCACGCGAAGGTACCTTGTTCCTGCTTTTCTTACTTTTCTATGCTTCCTTAGGAATCTGTTATTTAACCAGCTCAAAATGTCTGTGTTGTGTGTGTTGTGTTGTTTTTCTATCTTTGTTTGTTGTTCCTTACTCATGATTGTTGCCTTTCCTTCCTGCTTTCGTATGCTCTTTCCTTACTCATCATAGTCTGCCCTTGCTACGCACGCCCAGGATGTGTGGTGTCCTGTCTTTTGTTGTTCCGATCCTGAAAACCGTAGCGGTGCACTGTGCATTGCTACCCCCTTGCTATCTGCGTGAACTTGATGGGGATGGCCATGTCCTTGTTGGGGTAGAGATTGACATTCCTGGGGATGGCATCTTCACGTTGCCGCAGAGAAAATTTTTCTGGGTCTTTGGGTATGAGTGTCCTGCAGCTACATATGATCAAGTTGCTCTACAGGCAATCAAGTTTTTACACGGGCTGTATGGTTTTATGATTAGGGATTACAACTATGAGTGTGTTGTTTGCTATAGGAATTTGGGGAATGCTGCCGTTGCTGTTGCCGCATCGTCTGTTCGCTATGCGGCTTATTTAGAGAGAACCCTTGCTTGCGTACGCTCACCTTTGAGAGGCACATCCATTAATGTTTTCGATCCTCCATCACAAGCACTGCCTAACCTTGCGCTGCTATACTCAAGGCTTTTAGCGTCTTTATCTTCTATTTAGTTAGCACATTGTACTGCTGTTCTTTCAAGATTCTATTTATTTGATAATAATAGACTGTCTCAGTTTCATGCTATCTTCTTGTTCTCTTTCTTCTTTCCTGGCTTCCTTGTGAGCAATTTCAGAGTTTTGTTTCTGCCTGTTTGCTCATTCCTTGCAGCGCTATGGTGTGCATATTTTCATACTTTTAGGTTCTGTTGTTACGGTATGGCTCCGCGCCGTGCTGTTCCTGCCCGCCCAACTGTTCCTTTGGGGCGTTCTTCTGTTCCGCGTCGTGCTGTTCCTCCGCGTCGGGCTGCTCATCATCCAATTGTTTTACCTGTTGTACCGGTTGCGACTGCCATTCCGTATGTTCGGAAGAGGAAACGTATGTTATTTCCCTCTTTTTTTGACGTACGTTCTTTGATGCATGCATTGCTGGACCGAACTCCCTTAGTGTGCTCTTTTTCCCTGTCTCTTTAGGAGACACCTTTTTCCCATTCCTTACTCCCGCCGAGACTTCAAAGAACCGTAAAAGGTGCAAGTTTTTGCTTGCAAGGCTCCGTGCTCACAACAAGGGTGGTTAGTTCATATCCTCCTTCGGCGTTCGTATGGGTTGCTCCCTTCTTGCTTCTATGTCATGCTGGTGCTTTCTTGTTCTGTCTCTTATAGAGCATACCCTGGCATCGCCTCTGCATCCTCATTGGGTTGGGTTTTCGCCTGATGAGGTGGACATACTTAAAGGTGTGTCTCTTGTTGTTGTTGACCATACTGTTACCTGCCTTTCCGCTGTCTTATGTTCTTATGACATTCAAAACTCTTGTAGCTAGCTTTCTACCCAAAGAGGTCGTACTATGGTGCTCCAGACTACCGATGCAGCCGCTGCCAGGCTAGCTTTTGGTGGCGTGAGAGGGTGAAGTCACAGTCTACCATCACAAAAAGGCGAGTGGTGTACAACAATTGTTGTAAGGCTGGGAAGGTCTTTGTTGACCCATTTAAGAAACCTCCTCACTTCTTAGAAACCCTCCTTGATTATAAAGGCCCTCCCCGCAGCATACGATTTCTTAAGAAAATCCGCCAGTACAACTGTTTGTTTGCTTTTACATCCATCGGAGCAAAAATCGACCGGTCTATTAACGACGGTGGAGGTCCAAAGATTTTTAAGATCAATGGCCAGGTTTGTCATCGTATAGGATCACTGCTTCCAAATGAGGGCGATACCCCAAAATACGCAGAGCTGTATATACATGACCGGGAAAATGAGGTTAGCAACAGGATCCAAGCCTTAAACCACCATAATGAACCTGACACTGGGTTAGATGAAGCCATTGTCAAAGGCCTTTTACAAATGCTTGACACGAACAATTCTTTGGTCAAAAAATTTCGTATGGCTAGCAAAGTATTAAAGGCTAATAAACATGCGGTTATTTCCATAAGGCTTATAGCTCCTGGTGAGAATGATGGCCCGCAGTTTAGTTTGCCTGCAACAGATGAGCTGGCGGCCTTGGTATACGGTGAGTTCATGTTGGAGGCGCCGTGTCACGACCTGATAATACGTAGCAAAGGAGATTTCCTGCAGCGTATTTCTTCTTTAGATACCACCTACATGGCTTTGCAGTACCCTTTGCTGTTCCCGTATGGTGAACGTGGGTTTCAGCTCGGTGTTCACTACATTGGTGCTGATCTTGATGACACGGGTAAAAGAATTAAAATGACCATGCAGGACTACTACTGCTTCTGTTCACACTATAAGCCAGGCCAGCACAACCCATACCTATGTTGCGGCCTGCTATCATCACAAGCTGTCGTCGACTCGTGAGCTTGCATTGATGAATGCCGGCTCAATTTTATTATTAAATGCAACGAGGAGATGCGGGCTGAAAACCTCTAGGGGGTTGTCGATGCAGTGGGCCAGGGCATGACCGATGGGTCAGAGGTTGGGAAGAAAAATATTATGCCTTCGGCTTATACCGGTGGCCGTCGGTACATGTATGAAAACTTCCAGGATGCTGTTGCTGTCTCACGGGTTCATGGGTCTCCTGACGTTTTTACGACTTTCACATGTAATCCAAAGTGGCAGGAAATACTTGATTCTGTTGAGCCTGGCCAAACAGCGACAAATAGAGCCGATATTGCTGTTAGGGTTTACCACATGAAGCTCATGCAGTATCTGCATCGGATTAAAAAGGGAAATGCCTTTGGTCCTGTTGTTGCTGGTACTGCTCTTTCCATGCCTCTTTCCATCTGCTTTCGCTCTATACTATGTAGATGTGTATCTTACAGTTCTTGTTGGCTTTTACTCCTCTTTTCAGTCTTGCACACCATTGAGTTTCAGAAGAGGGGTTTGCCACACGCGCACATCCTTGTTTGGCAAAAGAAGGAGGATGATAGGGTTGTTACGTCGTCCCTTATAGATTCATATATCTCAGCTGAGATCCCTGATCCTGTATAGGATCCTTTGGGTTATGCTCTTGTCGCGGAGTTCATGATGCACGGGCCTTGTGGTGCTGACAACATCAATTGCCCGTGCATGAAAAAAGGGGTTTGCTCCAAAAAATTCCCAAAAGCATTTTAGGATGAAACTTCTATTGACGAGAGTGGATTTCCCTTGTATAGGCGTCCTAATAATGGTCGTTTTGTGATGAAAAACAGCGTCAGGCTTGATAATAGACATGTGGTTCCATATAACATGGCTATATTGAAAAAGTGGCAAGCACATATTAATGTTGAGTGGTGTAACAAAACATATGTTATCAAGTACCTATATAAGTATGTTACCAAGGGTCCAGACAGATCAAAAACTCTGTTTGAAAACATTAGGCGTGATGGTGACCAGGAGGTTGATGAGATTAAGGAGTATAGAGAATGCCGCTATATAGTTGATTATGATGCTTTTTGGAGAGTTTACGGCTTTGACATACATGGTAAAACTCCATCTGTTGAGAGACTGCATGTGCATCTCCTGAACATGCATATTGTCCGCTTCCGTACAAAGGCTACTCTAAATTCAATTGTTAGTAATGCTTGGATGCAGAAAACTATGTTGACAGAGTGGTTCGTAGCGAACAGGCTCTACCCTGCGGCTAGATTGTTAACATATTGTGATTTTCCTACTAGATGGTCATGGATAGCTGAGGAGAAACGATGGCAACCTAGGACAAGAAGCGATAGAATCGGTAGGATATACTATGTGCATCCGACAAGCGGGGAACTTTTTTATTTTAGGATGTTGCTTATGATTGTCAAAGGCGCAAGATGCTATGAAGATGTTAGGACCTACAATGGCATTGTATACTCAACGTTTAGAGAGGCTTGTGCGGCAAGAGGTTTGCTTGGCGATGATATAGAATGGTATAATGCTTTTGATGAGGCTGTTAAATGGGGTATGGGAAACCAGCTGCGCCAGCTCTTTGTTACAATGATTATCCATTGTGGTGTTAATGATGAATCTGCTTTCTTTGAGAAGTATGAGGTTTACTTGAGCGATGATATTCAGCGTAGAATCCAGCAGTCTAGGAATAATTTTTTATATGTTGTTCCTCTTGTTGTATTAAGAGACATGCTGCTTGATGAATTGACTGCTATATTTGCAAAAAACAGTGCGTGCATCCTAGATCATAGGCTACCCTTGAAAACTGCATTGCATGATGCTGCGGTGCAAACTGATATGCTTTCTGAAGCGCTAGATGTCAATGTTGTCAGCCTCCTAAAAAAGGCAGAGGCGATGTATCATAGATTAAACAAAGACCAGCTGTTTGCTTACTCCACTATACTTGAACGCATTAGGTTTGGAAAACCTGGTTTCTTCTTTGTATCTGGATATGGTGGCACTGGAAAAACATTCCTTTGGAATGCGCTCGACGCTTATCTTAGAGGTAATAAGAGAGTGGTTCTATGTGTTGCATCGTCAGGTGTTGCTGCTTTGCTTTTGCCTGTTGGCAGGACGGCGCACTCTAGGTTCAAAATACCTGTTGAGTTATCTGACAATGGAACTTGTGATATTAAAAGGTCTACCATGCTGTCGTCCCTCATTGAGTCAGCTGATCTTATTATATGGGATGAAGCTTTGATGTCGCATAGGAAATGCTTTGAGGCGCTAGACCGGTCGTTTCGTGATATACTGTCTGCCACTGATCCTGCTTTAGCTAAGGTTCCTTTCGGCGGCAAGGTCGTTGTGTTAGATGGAGATCTTAGGCAAATCTTACCCGTCATTGAGGGTGGGTCTAGGGCACAGGTTGTCGCTGCTGCGATTACTAACTCACCTCTCTGGAATATGGTAGATGTCTTGCACCTCACCATTAACATGCGTTTAACTGCACACGCGGACCAACTAGACCTGCAGGCTGGAGTGGCTTCCTTTGCTCAGTGGGTCCTCAGTGTGGGCGATGGTACAGCGCCTGCTGTGGCACGCGAGGGAGAGTCGTCTCCAACTTGGATAACAATCCCTGATGACCTCTTGATACACACCGACGGTAACAAAATCGATGCCATTGTTCAGGCTGTATACACAGATATTCCTACTAGGTATTCTGATGTCGATTACCTAAAAGAGAGAGCGATTCTAACACCCACAAACGAGGTAGCTGAAAAGATAAATGAGCATGTTTTGTCTTTGGTCCCTACCTGTGAGAGAGAGTACCTCAGTTGTGACACCATAGGCAATTCAGCCGACGCGGTTCGTAATCAGGATGCTTTCTATCCTGTCGAGTACTTGAATGGAATCAAGGTTAATAATTTCCCATACCATAGGTTACTACTAAAGGTAGGAATTCCCATCATGCTTTTGAGGAATCTGAACCAATCAACTGGGTTATGCAATGGCACAAGACTTATAATCACAAAACTTGCTGATAAGTTTATTGAGGCGGTTGTTATTACTAGTTCAAACATAGGTGATGTTGTTTTCATTCCAAGGATATGCTTGACTTCTAAGCATCCGAAATGGCCATTTACTTTGCATCGCCACCAATTTCCTGTTAGAGTGTCTTATGCAATGACCATTAACAAGAGCCAGGGGCAAACACTCTCAAGTGTTGGTTTATACTTGGATACACCCGTGTTCACACATGGACAGCTCTATGTGGCACTATCGCGTGTTACTTCAAAAAAGGCATTAAAAATCTTGATAAAAGGTGAGGGTGATGAAACTCTTTCTCAGACAAGGAACATCGTGTTCCCTGAGATCTTCCAGTCCATCTCCTAGATGCTGTTGCTAATAGACAATAGTACATATGTCTTCAGATTTTGGCTACATATATTTTACTTGTACAATAAAGAGCAAGAGGACACCTTTTATTCTAAGCTTGGCCCAAACTTATGCTTGTCGTTTAAGATTTGAGAGCCAACTCACCTAATTCTCTCTTGGTTAGTGTATTTTGGTGAGCATGTCCACTGCGAGAGCCCGTGCTACTACCTGGGTGTGGGTGACATGTCCTATGGGCAGAGCTTGAGTAGGGAGGTGAAGGTGCGAAGAAAGGTCGGAGAATGTGGCCGCAATCCTCGGGTATGCGAGGGGGTGGGTGGCAACATGCCTGGTGACAGGAGGAAACAACAATGGGGCTGAGCCAATCATCCGACCCCCGCTCATGTTTTCTCTCTGCAAGCACGCATATTCACATTCTAAAACATTTTTTATGATAGATTATCCACGTATGTTTTCTCATGTGGTCTATGTGTGTCTATATAGACAACAATGACATCAATGTGTCAAGACAAACCTAAAAGTCATCTCAGAGTTCAGTCTCAGGAGAAAATTGGAACAATAAGTAAACGTGCGAAAGGTCCATGCTACATGTCATGGATTCCTTGTACATCTTTTCGCCATGGAGATGTCATTGCTTCCGAATGCCTAACTTGACAAGGTTCTACGCTAATTCGGGAGAGTAGAAAACGATGTCATGCCGGAGCAACACATGTTGGGGTACCGACTTTATTAGTTGTTACTAATTTTTTTGATTAATATTTCACTAAGGGGAACATAGGATTAGAGTAAATAAAATTGAAATTACGATTAGAAATAAATAAATAAATATCAAGCATTATAGTATGATTTTTAATACTATAAAAAAGTAAGACAACATCCTTGATGCACTCAAAGTGTTCCCTTTCTATTGTCTCCCATTCTCAAGCTACCTATTATCTCTTCTTTATTTCTTTTCTTCATTCTTGCATCATTTCTGCTAATGATTGGTGTAGGAGAGAGAGTTAGTTAAGGCGGTGAAACTCAACGAAGGAGGAGTATGGACAACACACAAACGATAGATGTGTGTGTGTGCGCGCGCGCGCGTGCGTGCGTGTGTGCGTGCGTGAGTGTGTGTGCGTGTGCGTGTGTGTGTGTGTTCTTTCAAGGAATATCTTTATCAACAGTTTCCATGCCCAAGCTATTATAAGCATTATGTACACTTATATTGAAAGTTTTAATTCGTCGAGCCAACTCATAAATGGAGTTGCTTTAGACACCACCATCAGGGGCCCTAGACACAAAAATGCCCAAAGGACTGGAATAGAATATATCCTTAGAAGCACTTGCAAAAGGTGGTAGCCTAGGAAGGTCGTTCAGTTTAACAATGATAGCCTACTATGAACATTTTATCAAACTGGGATTGACGAAGCAAAGATCAATATCTTTGTGGAACACAATCGAAGAAGAGCAAACAAAAGATCATACTAGCATAGAAGGGGTGCCTCTCAAAGATCAAAAACCGACATACTCCTCAAACCAACATTGGAGGAGACAAATCCCTCACTTTGCAGGAATAATCCTAAAAAGGCAAATACAAACTACCCAAAGCCTATTCTACCCTATTGCATTAGATTGTTTCCATTTTTCTCCTATGCTTCTATGTGTTCACAAAGCCTTGTTATTGAGTAACCAGCGCGCGCGGGGGGGAGGGTGGTGGGGTGGTGGTGGTTCCTCGCCTGAATATATTTCTCAAAGAGTAATGCAGCCAGAGCTGATTACATGTGTAGCAAATTACATAGGCATACAAGTGCGTGGGGACAGGAAAGCACGCCACGAGAAAGTGTGTTCCTTGTCAATAGTCTTACATAGTCTATGACCACAAATCCAAATCAGTGATCACAAGTCTGAGTGTATTTGCTGAGTGAGTGTTCATGGAGCGAAATGCTTGGGTATTCCGGGCGTCCCAGATCTTCCAAAGAAGAAGTAGCAGGATGAAGTGACATAGTGTATCAGATCATAGGCACAAAGCGTGGGCACAATGATAATGTAACACCCCCGGTGATTAGCAACAGTAATCACTTTTGATAATGACATGTTAGCATGATCGACAGTGCATAATCATCATTCGCATCATATTGCATTTCAACTCCTAAGTCAAATTCAAATTTAAATGAAAGTGGAATATAAAAGTTGTCCAACATAGAAACTAAAATGTCAGATAAATAACAAATATTCCAGAGGCTATTCTAAAATTGAAACCAACATCATTGGAATTGGATAAGTGACTCGAACAACCTCAAACAGTGGATAAAGGTAATATTTAATAACCATTTAATAAATCTGAAATAAATATGGAATTATGTTTTGCCCAAACTAATTTTAGGTGTTAGGGAGTAATGCACTGGTATTTATGAAATAGGTCACACTTTTTACAAAAGCCATTTGGGGCCTAAACATTTAACAGTGGAGAAAAGAGAATAAAGAAATAGAAAACAGAGAAGAAGAAAAAAGAAACGTTTTGTCATTGCGCGGGAGCAGCACGATGCAGGGGGGCGGTCCAAATCCAAACCGAGCAACTCCTCGCCGCAACGACTCCCACCGGGTGATACGCCCCTATTCCGCACTCGGGTATTCATAATGAGGTCCTCAGAATGGGCACGCGTCGACTGGTTGAGACCAATATGGCAGTACTATGGAAAACAATAACGGACGGTTAGTCCATCAGTCGTGAGAAAGAGACCCCCGGAGAAGTGTGCCTCCCCAAGCAGAGGAAACTGGGGGAGGCGGTGTAGATGATGATGAAACCCTTCTGATAAGCGGCAGACTTGACCTTTGATTGCTTCCTAAAGCTATCAGTTGTTACTTAATTGATGTAATTGATGTAATGGATAGTTGCGTGCAGCTAAAGGCAGGTGTAATAATTAGGACATGGCGCTTCGCCTAGAATAAGGAGGTGACTACTAAATTGGATGAAATTACGTATGAGAAAGAGAGGACTCAAGGCTATCAAGTGACACGAATATCAATGTCATGGCTGGAACTTTGGACAGCCTCTTAGCAGGGGGTATTCATGGAAGTTTGTTTTTTCTAGTATAGTGTCTTACCTTGTTGTAAAATACATAAAAAACATAACCTAAGGGAAAAGTCAAAGAGTAAACCTGACTTAATGATGAATCTGCTTTCTTTGAGAAGTATGAGGTTTACTTGAGCGATGATATTCAGCGTAGAATCCAGCAGTCTAGGAATAATTTTTTATATGTTGTTCCTCTTGTTGTATTAAGAGACATGCTGCTTGATGAATTGACTGCTATATTTGCAAAAAACAGTGCGTGCATCCTAGATCATAGGCTACCCTTGAAAACTGCATTGCATGATGCTGCGGTGCAAACTGATATGCTTTCTGAAGCGCTAGATGTCAATGTTGTCAGCCTCCTAAAAAAGGCAGAGGCGATGTATCATAGATTAAACAAAGACCAGCTGTTTGCTTACTCCACTATACTTGAACGCATTAGGTTTGGAAAACCTGGTTTCTTCTTTGTATCTGGATATGGTGGCACTGGAAAAACATTCCTTTGGAATGCGCTCGACGCTTATCTTAGAGGTAATAAGAGAGTGGTTCTATGTGTTGCATCGTCAGGTGTTGCTGCTTTGCTTTTGCCTGTTGGCAGGACGGCGCACTCTAGGTTCAAAATACCTGTTGAGTTATCTGACAATGGAACTTGTGATATTAAAAGGTCTACCATGCTGTCGTCCCTCATTGAGTCAGCTGATCTTATTATATGGGATGAAGCTTTGATGTCGCATAGGAAATGCTTTGAGGCGCTAGACCGGTCGTTTCGTGATATACTGTCTGCCACTGATCCTGCTTTAGCTAAGGTTCCTTTCGGCGGCAAGGTCGTTGTGTTAGATGGAGATCTTAGGCAAATCTTACCCGTCATTGAGGGTGGGTCTAGGGCACAGGTTGTCGCTGCTGCGATTACTAACTCACCTCTCTGGAATATGGTAGATGTCTTGCACCTCACCATTAACATGCGTTTAACTGCACACGCGGACCAACTAGACCTGCAGGCTGGAGTGGCTTCCTTTGCTCAGTGGGTCCTCAGTGTGGGCGATGGTACAGCGCCTGCTGTGGCACGCGAGGGAGAGTCGTCTCCAACTTGGATAACAATCCCTGATGACCTCTTGATACACACCGACGGTAACAAAATCGATGCCATTGTTCAGGCTGTATACACAGATATTCCTACTAGGTATTCTGATGTCGATTACCTAAAAGAGAGAGCGATTCTAACACCCACAAACGAGGTAGCTGAAAAGATAAATGAGCATGTTTTGTCTTTGGTCCCTACCTGTGAGAGAGAGTACCTCAGTTGTGACACCATAGGCAATTCAGCCGACGCGGTTCGTAATCAGGATGCTTTCTATCCTGTCGAGTACTTGAATGGAATCAAGGTTAATAATTTCCCATACCATAGGTTACTACTAAAGGTAGGAATTCCCATCATGCTTTTGAGGAATCTGAACCAATCAACTGGGTTATGCAATGGCACAAGACTTATAATCACAAAACTTGCTGATAAGTTTATTGAGGCGGTTGTTATTACTAGTTCAAACATAGGTGATGTTGTTTTCATTCCAAGGATATGCTTGACTTCTAAGCATCCGAAATGGCCATTTACTTTGCATCGCCACCAATTTCCTGTTAGAGTGTCTTATGCAATGACCATTAACAAGAGCCAGGGGCAAACACTCTCAAGTGTTGGTTTATACTTGGATACACCCGTGTTCACACATGGACAGCTCTATGTGGCACTATCGCGTGTTACTTCAAAAAAGGCATTAAAAATCTTGATAAAAGGTGAGGGTGATGAAACTCTTTCTCAGACAAGGAACATCGTGTTCCCTGAGATCTTCCAGTCCATCTCCTAGATGCTGTTGCTAATAGACAATAGTACATATGTCTTCAGATTTTGGCTACATATATTTTACTTGTACAATAAAGAGCAAGAGGACACCTTTTATTCTAAGCTTGGCCCAAACTTATGCTTGTCGTTTAAGATTTGAGAGCCAACTCACCTAATTCTCTCTTGGTTAGTGTATTTTGGTGAGCATGTCCACTGCGAGAGCCCGTGCTACTACCTGGGTGTGGGTGACATGTCCTATGGGCAGAGCTTGAGTAGGGAGGTGAAGGTGCGAAGAAAGGTCGGAGAATGTGGCCGCAATCCTCGGGTATGCGAGGGGGTGGGTGGCAACATGCCTGGTGACAGGAGGAAACAACAATGGGGCTGAGCCAATCATCCGACCCCCGCTCATGTTTTCTCTCTGCAAGCACGCATATTCACATTCTAAAACATTTTTTATGATAGATTATCCACGTATGTTTTCTCATGTGGTCTATGTGTGTCTATATAGACAACAATGACATCAATGTGTCAAGACAAACCTAAAAGTCATCTCAGAGTTTAGTCTCAGGAGAAAATTGGAACAATAAGTAAACGTGCGAAAGGTCCATGCTACATGTCATGGATTCCTTGTACATCTTTTCGCCATGGAGATGTCATTGCTTCCGAATGCCTAACTTGACAAGGTTCTACGCTAATTCGGGAGAGTAGAAAACGATGTCATGCCGGAGCAACACATGTTGGGGTACCGACTTTATTAGTTGTTACTAATTTTTTTTGATTAATATTTCACTAAGGGGAACATAGGATTAGAGTAAATAAAATTGAAATTACGATTAGAAATAAATAAATAAATATCAAGCATTATAGTATGATTTTTAATACTATAAAAAAGTAAGACAACATCCTTGATGCACTCAAAGTGTTCCCTTTCTATTGTCTCCCATTCTCAAGCTACCTATTATCTCTTCTTTATTTCTTTTCTTCATTCTTGCATCATTTCTGCTAATGATTGGTGTAGGAGAGAGAGTTAGTTAAGGCGGTGAAACTCAACGAAGGAGGAGTATGGACAACACACAAACGATAGATGTGTGTGTGTGCGCGCGCGCGCGTGCGTGCGTGTGTGCGTGCGTGAGTGTGTGTGCGTGTGCGTGTGTGTGTGTGTTCTTTCAAGGAATATCTTTATCAACAGTTTCCATGCCCAAGCTATTATAAGCATTATGTACACTTATATTGAAAGTTTTAATTCGTCGAGCCAACTCATAAATGGAGTTGCTTTAGACACCACCATCAGGGGCCCTAGACACAAAAATGCCCAAAGGACTGGAATAGAATATATCCTTAGAAGCACTTGCAAAAGGTGGTAGCCTAGGAAGGTCGTTCAGTTTAACAATGATAGCCTACTATGAACATTTTATCAAACTGGGATTGACGAAGCAAAGATCAATATCTTTGTGGAACACAATCGAAGAAGAGCAAACAAAAGATCATACTAGCATAGAAGGGGTGCCTCTCAAAGATCAAAAACCGACATACTCCTCAAACCAACATTGGAGGAGACAAATCCCTCACTTTGCAGGAATAATCCTAAAAAGGCAAATACAAACTACCCAAAGCCTATTCTACCCTATTGCATTAGATTGTTTCCATTTTTCTCCTATGCTTCTATGTGTTCACAAAGCCTTGTTATTGAGTAACCAGCGCGCGCGGGGGGGAGGGTGGTGGGGTGGTGGTGGTTCCTCGCCTGAATATATTTCTCAAAGAGTAATGCAGCCAGAGCTGATTACATGTGTAGCAAATTACATAGGCATACAAGTGCGTGGGGACAGGAAAGCACGCCACGAGAAAGTGTGTTCCTTGTCAATAGTCTTACATAGTCTATGACCACAAATCCAAATCAGTGATCACAAGTCTGAGTGTATTTGCTGAGTGAGTGTTCATGGAGCGAAATGCTTGGGTATTCCGGGCGTCCCAGATCTTCCAAAGAAGAAGTAGCAGGATGAAGTGACATAGTGTATCAGATCATAGGCACAAAGCGTGGGCACAATGATAATGTAACACCCCCGGTGATTAGCAACAGTAATCACTTTTGATAATGACATGTTAGCATGATCGACAGTGCATAATCATCATTCGCATCATATTGCATTTCAACTCCTAAGTCAAATTCAAATTTAAATGAAAGTGGAATATAAAAGTTGTCCAACATAGAAACTAAAATGTCAGATAAATAACAAATATTCCAGAGGCTATTCTAAAATTGAAACCAACATCATTGGAATTGGATAAGTGACTCGAACAACCTCAAACAGTGGATAAAGGTAATATTTAATAACCATTTAATAAATCTGAAATAAATATGGAATTATGTTTTGCCCAAACTAATTTTAGGTGTTAGGGAGTAATGCACTGGTATTTATGAAATAGGTCACACTTTTTACAAAAGCCATTTGGGGCCTAAACATTTAACAGTGGAGAAAAGAGAATAAAGAAATAGAAAACAGAGAAGAAGAAAAAAGAGCAACCC